>QKWP01001453.1:0-18079 GCA_003550325.1 Gigaspora rosea
TTCAATTTTATGTTCAGGAATGTCATTTTGGAGCACGTATTTTGAAGAAGATATTACGAACTAAATTTCCTGACCAAGAAATTTATAACTGAGATCTTTACAACTTGATAAATAAGTTTAAAGCCGATGCCCAAACCAAAAACGATGCTTTAACTTTATATGAGTATTTATTAAAGTTGCAACAATAAAATTCAAACTAGTATTTCAAGATCGATTTTGAGGGCATTGATAATAGACTTTCTAGGATTTTTTGGATGTCTTCTGAACAAAAAAAACTGTGGGTTCGATTCCATGATGTTGTCATTAATGACCACACATGTAAAACAAACAAATATATGATGCCTTTAAGTATCTTTATTGTAATTGACTCAGATCAACGAAGTCGTATTGCGGCAACAGCTGTAGTTTGTAATGAGACAGTAGCATCATATAAGTGGATTTTGGAACAGACAAACCTAGCTACAGGCAATCTTCAACCGACAACTATCTTTACTGATGCAGATCTGGCGATGCAAGTTGCTATATCTAATCAATATCCTGGAACTATAGTTCGGTACTGTGCATTTTATATTCGGCAAAATTTGATCAAAAAGCTTAAGAAAAAGCTTGGTAACAAATGGGACGAGTTTATTTCTGAGTTTTATTCATTATGAAATTTACTTGTAATATCAGATTTCGACCGTCGGTGAACAGATTTGATGAATAAATATCTAGTAACTCAAAAATATTGCAATAGAGTATTGTATTCAACCAAAGAGTGCTGGGCACATGCATTTACTAAGCGGAATTTTTTAGCAAATACCCATTCAACACAACGTGTTGAAAGTGTTAATCGAATTATTAAACTAGAGGCAAATTCAGGAAATTCCTTATGTCAACTTCAAACAGGAATAGAATTATACCTAAAGGATGAAACAAAATATGCAAGGCTGCAGGAATTTCGAAATATGAATCCAACAACAGGTCTTCCTCACGTCTCTAATACGATTTTTAAAGGCATTGATAATATGTGTAAAAAATACCTTACACCAAATTCATTAGCATTACAAAGAAGACAAATGCTTGAATGTCTTTTATATAGAAGTTGGTTATATACTAATGAACTTGAAACTAATATGGATCAGGTAAATTTTTTCAATTATTTTTTTTAATTTGGGTTGTCTTATCTAGCTAATGATCATAAGCACTACTTGATTAGAATTCGAACTATAATCTAGAATTTTTAGAAGATGATTACGAAGAATTACAAATATAATTAGGCATGGCTTTAGAAGATTGTAGTGAAGGTAGTGTGGATGAAATTTGGGAGGTAAAACATATTCAAAGTACAACAAAACATTCACAATTTGTTGTGCTGCTTGATGATGGTTCACATTATTGCACGTGCCTTTATTTAATATATGCCAGATTTGTATGTCGACATTTCCTCTCTGTAATGCTCCAGTCAAAGAAAGCATTTTTTAATATGAGGCTAATACCTTCTCGATGGTATTCTGAAGAAGGTCTGGTTGCATTTAATAACAGTCAAGAATCGTCTATTCAGGTAGTACAGAGCGAAGATAACCCATCTTTAACTGAATCTTTTCAAGTACTGGAAAGAATTCATGGACAAAATGTCACTAATAGTGTTTCTGCAAAATCGAGTTCAAAAAAAAGCTTCTTATGGTCATGTCTTGGGCTTTGTAAGAAAGCTTTAGATATAGCGATCACAAATGGCTCTAATCAGATTTTGGAAGATCTTTTGCAACAATTTATTAGTGAGCAAGTCTTGACACAAAGCAAAAGCACTCAAGAATTATCCGGGCAAAAATTAGATCAGGAAATTGATAACCTTAATATTTCTGATCCATTTCAACATAAAGGCAGAGGTCGCCCGGCAATCAAAAGGTATTTATTAAGCATTGAAAACCATGATACCAAGAATGTCGACTTGGATGAAAGATCAAGGAAGAAGAATAAGCGTCAGTGTGCTGGATGTAAATCATGGTATCATGATTCTTGGAATTGTCCTTTGAAAAAATAGTTTAGGGTAAATGTGAAAGTAGTAGGTAAAACGTTTATTGCAATTTATAAATCTATGCTGTCTAATATGATCGTGCTATAAATTTCAAATTGTTCTAGTTTTATGTGATATGTTTAACGTTGTTATATTATTAAATAAAGTTGTATCGGGTATATAATATTTGTGGTGTTTAACTTTTAAAGTGGCTGTTTTTAAGTATTAGAACAGTATTTCTAGATAAAGATATGCATAGCGATATGCATAGCAATATGCTTAACAAATCTGCAACCAAAAATTTTTCTCAATTAAATTAGAGTTGGGGTTCATGATTAAACAAAAAAATTTCATAATTAAATTGGGTTTGAGGTTCACGATTACTAGATGATTAAGTTAGGTTAGGGTTAGGGTTTAGGGTCAGGGTCAGGGTCAGAGTTAGGGATTAAGTTATATGCGACGCATGTGATATGTCACCTGTAGATCATCTCTGTATCGATAAAGTATAGCTTTTGTTAGTTTAGGGTTAGGGTGAGCACCTAGGTTTAGGGTTAGGGTTTGGGGTATATAGTAAAATCGCCAAGGAAAACTTTTTGTTAAAGCACGGAAGGTGGTTTCCTATTCAATTTTAGTAATAAGCGATTTTTGTTGTTTTTTGTTTTTTTTTTGATATAACGAACGTTTGTTTTGAATTTTCTGATCGTGTTGCGTTACACGAGAACCTGAAATCTTATTTGTTCGGTGATACATAAGACGTTGTCACTTACGTGACAAATAACTTAGTTCTTTGGTTTATTACATCCGATTTTGTAATGACCGTTTTGTGTAACTGTAATATACTATATCTTGTGTAACTGATATGCCTATATCTTGTGTAACTGTTATGCCTATATGTGATCATATTATATTCAATTTTAATTGGCTAGTTTAGGGTAGGATATTAATAACCTCTGGTATTAATTATAATTAGTCTAGATTTTAATACCATATTGATCTGCTATAATTTCTTATAATTTCTTACTAGCATCACCCGGTGTAATACTTGCCTATAAATAAGATCGTTATTTTAATATTTCATTGTGCTTATAAAATCGATTGCGCTTTAAGCCTATAATAATAATTATTATACAAGTTGTAGAATCATGCCTGTGTCTCCAAGACTGACTATGCAAGTTGTAGAAACTATTTCAGCTCAGCTGATAGTATTTCGGTACTGATTTTTAATATAAGATTGCTGAGATATTTTAGAGTTTCCAGCGAAACTGAGTTGCGCAGCTACTTATTTAACAATCAGATACGTACATTGTGGAGGTGAAACTGGTAGTATGAGTTCGGTTAAGTACTACTATTAAAACTTAATTAAACTACTATAACGGTCGTTCAAGACTCTTAGATCATCGAACTGGTAGACAGAAAGAGATGTGGAAGATTTGATCCGGATCTCGAGGTTCGTAGGGTCTTGCTGCGGCGAATTTGGATAATGAGATAAGTATCTTTCTTTTGGGTTAATTGTATTATTATTTCTTGTAGTCTAATTCAGCTCTACATATCGACTTCTTCATGTTAGTGGAGTATGCGAAGGTTGGGTTATTCGATTTCAATCGTGAACTTCGTTCACGCTGTCATGTGATCACGTGAAATAATGCAAAATCACGGGGATCCGATTGTTCGATAAACAATTGCGTAATCAATGGTTTGTTTATAAAAGGGTTGATTACAAATCGATACGTTCTACATTTTATCGATGTATAATTAAAATTAGCGATGCGAAGCATTAGCCGGTTGTTTCTCACCTGCATAAAGCAGGCCGGCTATTAATCAGGTTTTTTTTTTGATGTTTAGCATCAGCCGGTGGTTTCCCATCTGCATTAAGCAAGCAGGCCGTAGTTACAAAGGATTTGCTTACTACGAAAATGGCAGTATTCACTGGGTGGGTAGTATCGGATGCGAAGCCTGGAACGTGTTCTCTGAATGCAAGTGAAGCTTTAGCTTTCAATTCGCCTCTTTTTATTTTATACTTACTACAATGCGATTCTTTGTTAGTATTGATGCCGATCATTTGTTGCAGCCACACGTGAAGGCGCAAGCATATCACTGCTTACATTGCCTTTTCGATCTGTTGACTTTTGTTACGAAATAGGAAATATTACGTAGAAACTTCTGATTGGTAAATAGCGTGACTAGTGAGAAAAATTTTAGTGTACTGTACTTACTGTACGTATAGTTCTTTTCCGGCATCTGATTGACTGGCAAAAGTGATCGGCAAAAATTTTAGCATACAGTACGGTACGTATCAGATATTGTACAGTACGTAAGCGTGACGGACGGACGTTTGTGCTTTAATATATTAGATATTTTACAAAAATCTGTAAAATTTTGTTTCTAATATTACATTATAATCAAAATCACCATACGTATGTAGCGCTAGAATAAGGCCACACAAAGTTAATTTTTCGTTTTGCATTACATGGTCGTTCGGTCGGATTTTTTTTTTAACTGTAAATTAATAGAACAATGTTCACATCTAAGGTTATGCAAGGTTACTTTTTCATTTTGCACAACAAGGAATCAAAATAAAATGGGTCGGCAATCATTTTTTTACGGGAAATTAAGGTCTCAATCGGGTGGCACCTAGTGATGTGCCATTTATATGATACCTGAAAATTTTTAGCGTACAGTACGTACAGTACGTACTGTACGTATAGTTTTTTTCTGGCATTTGAATGGCTGGAACAAGTGATCGGCAAAAATTTTAGCGTACTGTACGTACAGTACGTACAGTACGTATAGTACTGTACGAGGCACATCACTAGTGGCACCGGCTGAGAATAGCGGGAAAAAAGTAAATGTCAAAAATCAAACATTTGAAACAATTGGGATCTAAAAAAAAATAAAATTGAAAATTGAAAAAATGGGTCAGCGGGCAATGCAAAACGAAAAATCTTCCTGGATACTCTAGTGTCCGTAGACTTTCCGAGTTTTTGGGATCAGAATATCATGTGACTGCTTTGCGATTGTTGGTTACACTGGGATTTTAGATCTCTAACAATGTTTTAAAATGGCTAAAATAAATTTTTATCATTTTTATTTAAATTTACTTAATATCAGATAAGTTCTATACAAATTCTGTGTTACAATAGTAAGCGTCTATTTAAAAAATTGAATATTCAAAATACATAAAGATTTGGAGTGTTTACTGCTTAATATTGACTTTTTAATATATCGGTGAGAATGTTATACAGTACTGGACAGCAAAAACCATCCAATCTTTTTTTAAAAGCGCCAAATTTTGAGATTTATACTCAAATCATTGCATACTTGTATTTGAAATTGTAACTCTGACTGTAATTTTGAATTTTGATTAAAAGATACGGGTTTGCCATTCATGCGTTATGACATAATCATGTTTATTCAAATTAAAATTCAACGAGAAACTCCCTACTATAAATTGCCAGATAACACCATTATCGGGCAAATTGACGTATAAAATGATTGGCTACACATGCCGCAGAGCAGCACGTGTTCATTTGTTATTCACCAATTTTTGTCTAATAATGGATACATACATATTTGACACTATCCGATGATTTACATTATTCACCTGGAGGTATCCAATCGTCTGCGAAGAAGAGACCAACAAAACTTTATAAGAAAAACAGAAATCTTGATAAAAATTTAAGATTCATAATATCCAGATGTGTTATAGAGGAGCTTATTAAAAGATGAACAGCTACAATTTAATATTTTATTGGCCAAATTAATTTCATCAAAAGTTTTATCAATCATTAGTTACGTCATATCGTCAAGTTTCGTCAAATGAAACCATTGACAAAACCATTTCGTCAGTGGTGAATAGTTTCGTCAGGTATCATTAACTCATTGCAAAAGACAATCCTTTTATGTAATATTACAGTATTATACTTATCTTTGTTTGTCGTTATCATTATGCATACATTGTTTATTACTGCAACAACGTCTTTGTTGGAAAAATGTACCTCTTTATCAGATTAATACTTCGAATTAATCATCTTATCCAATATGTTAAAAATTAGGATCAAATTCAAGTCAGGCCTTTTTGAAGTTATAATTTCATTTAATACTCTTTGTGAAGCTTAAGCACAGTGGAGGGGTCAATTTAACAAACATTAAGCTACGTTACAAAAATAATCACATCTTATTTGTTGGATTACTAACACATAACTTATTCGAATCTCAAGTTATAACGAACATTCTAATTGTTTCAGGGTAAGGGTCTTGGAGGTTTGGGAGGACAAACATTAAATGAAATTATAAATTCAAACAGCTCAGGTAAAAATGCTAGTAAAATTGTTTTATAATGTGATTTCTAATAAATATTGCGATTAATTGTGATCTAATGTTTTCGAAATTTTTTGGGGTCCCTGGTGTCCGTAGACTGGGCGGCACCAATTAAGATATTCCCGATGTCACGTGCCGGCCGTCAGGTCACGTTAACGGTCTCACAATGTAACACTCCATTTGATATTGATATTCTGCAGTTATCATTATGAAAAATGATACGTAACGATAGTTCAAGTTGTATTTGTGTTATTAAAACTGAAACAGGATATGCTCCCAGAAAAAGCGTTGAGTTTGTGTGGCTTAGCGCTGGCCGATGGCTCCCGCCTGACCAACTGTCAGTATGACATGCAATATTGATATTCAGTTATACGAGCTTCTATGGCTTAGTGCTGGCCCGTCTAGGTCCCAATTGCGGGTTTATGTCTTTATTAAGTTAGTGATTACTGCTTGTGGAAAGTCCATTCAGATCAAATGATTATCCGAAATTGGGCTCATTCCTGATCGATGGTTTCACGAGGAGCATCTGACTCTAAATCAACTCATTATTGCGTAACACAACTCATATGTAACATGCTATGACTAACAATGGCTTTTGATTATCATTCGAAAAAGAAGCCACGTTCTATGCCTCAACGCCATATAGATGCATATGTGAGTATCAGATTCGCAAAAAAGAATCATTAAGTCAGAATTTTATAAAAAATAAACTGAATATTTTGCATTGAATAGCTTTGGAAGTTCAGAAACAAAATTAGACGTCAACTAACTAATTTGATTGGCTAATAGTCACATTTAGATTAGCCATTCTAATGAATTCATTCCAGTGAGAAAATCATTTTTCAATGGGACTTTTCATTGGAGCCACTGGAATACTGGATGTCCAGTGGGGCCAGTCTTCCAGCGACAATACTGGCCACAGCACAATTGCTAAAAAAAGTCAAATTGTATCTATTAAGTTTGTAGCGCATTAATATTTGATCATAAGACAATGATATTAATGTAGAATGCAGGGACAATTATCTGCAGCTAATTTTAGAACAACGAACAGCCACTCTTTGCCTCAACGCATATGACGTGAAATAGAATGGATAAGGCAATATGTGCAAAAATGGAAGCTTACAATTGTTGTAGTACAACCTATTTTTGAACGCGTAACGTGTTAGCGTGATTTTTTTTCTCTTATTGAACTCAAGTTGCTATGTGTTTAAAACCATTTATGGATTATTAAAATAGGTTTGTTTTTATTATTTTACAATAGATATCATTCATATAAACGTTTAATTTATAGACCTTGTATATTTACAATGAATAAATATTTTCTTTTATTTGCTTATCGGTTGATTAGGAAATTTTTTGTTTGACTATTTAATATTTAAAATTGTTTGAAACATTGTGCAATATTGTAGTTTATTTGAAACAAAAATAATATAATATCACGACTTGTTTGGAAGCGTAAGGCAATTTAATGTTGAAAAATATATAAGATGATCTAATCTTTGTTTGGCAAATTAAAATTGTATATAATCAACATGTAATAGAAAATGCACTCAGTTATGATTACTTTGTTATATTGTATTGTTCGGAATAGAATGTTGGCACAGAATAGAATGTTATTGGTTTGTTCGGCCGGCTCTATCCATTAATCTTTTTTCATGATAGTTAACATATAAGGCGATAACATCCCAAATATAGATGACCAACTTGTCGTAATTAAGCAGGGTTGTGAGTTTCATATTCTAATGGAAAACTCGATAGATAAATATGTGTCTATTGATTGTTTTTTTTTGTCACGGGTAAAAAATTCCGTAATCATCATACATCACGAAGTAAATTTATTATTATATCTACATAGATCTACAACTTTACATAATTATTATATCGAATGCTATTTTAGTTTATACTAAAATTTACATTTGAGATATTCATATACCCGTGTTTCATATACTAGTGCACAAATAGAAATCGTCTTATAACTATATAACCTTTATATATTATAAAATTTAAATAACTTTTAATGTAAATTTAAGAAAATAAATAGTCTATATCTTAAAATTTGCTAGGGTAACACCTGATATATTATTAATTAAAAATGCTCCTCTTAATTTTACCTTAATCCCAAAACCTAACTTCTAACTCTAATTATAATTTTTATTTTCATCCTAACATATTATTTATTTAGCTACTTAACGTATTTTTATATATTTTAAATGTAGTTACATAACTGTTAGTTAAATATTATTTATAATCATATTTACGCATAATTATAACTATGTAATTCTACATTGTGTTTATAGATATAATATGATTAGAGTTCCAATCCATTATCCATTTATCGAATAACTATTGGATATCCATTATCCGTTATAATCCGAATATCCGATTACTATTGATATCTGAATAATTATCCGAATTTCTGTCGAATTATCCGAATAACTAACTGATTTGTTTGACCATCTGGATAATTTAGATACGGATAAATGAATGACTGATTTATCCGGATTGGAACTCTTAATATAAATTTTAATACTGTATAATTTATGTAAAATTTCTATATAATTTATGTAAAAATTACTTCATGATGAATTGTCTGCAATTCTATGTAGATCCCTTTTTTGTAAAATTGACGTGAAAAGTGCGAAAATACAATAAACGAGTGTCTAAATCAATCATATTTCTTTAAGTCAAAATATCAGGGAGACGATTTTACCTATAATACTTGCCCAATGCTATTCTATACTGATATAAGCTGACCATAAGATTAATCTTAATTATCCTTACTTATAATTCCCTTGATGTACCAGACAGCTGAAAACATCCAATTTATATATATATGTTTAATCGAAAGTATTATAATTCAGAATATACAAGTTAATCAAAAATCTTTATAAAATTTGTTACATTTTGATTAAGCTATAATTTTAGTGAATAGATTTTTATTTCTTTGATAGCTATTAAGTTATTTCCGTTTAAAGTTTATATATATTTAAAAATTTTGCGTTTAACATTAAAAAAAATTGTTGATGCATTTTATTGACCAATAAAAATTGAGTATATTGAAATCAACAATCAGAATTGATGCCAGCTTAGTATTACCATTGATTGAGTTTAGAAGACGAAAAGCTTTAATAAAAATGAAACAATATATTTCTAATAACAAATTATCATTAAATGAGTCAATATATTGAATCAATAATAATAAAGGTAAAGTATGATTTACATATAAATATGAACCGGTGGTCAGGTGTTTTTAACCGAATTAGTCGAACGGGAATTGTCGGAGATTTTCAATGCCAAGACCAAAATTAGAGTCACAAACTTACATAATACTATTGAGTTTAGAAGATGAAAAGGCTTTAGTAAAAAAGAAACAATATATTTCTAATCACAATTATCATTAAATGGTCTCGTACTGCAGTCAATCTATTGGGCCAATAATAATAAAGGTAAAAATGGTTGATAAATATGAATCAGGTTGTTTTCCCGTGATTATCGAACAGACGTGACGGAGGAAGATTTCCAGTACAGAGACCCCAAATTAGGGTTTAGACTTACATTATAACTTACGTACATATAACTTGCATGATTTTGAAATTTGACTAATAAGTACATAAAAATTGCTTAAGGGTTATACCGTTTGCTGCATTAAAAACTTTAAATTTAATGTAAGATTACATAACACAAATGATTTGTTAAATGCAGCAAATTTTTATTATCATCATCGAGAGCCCGAATTATTTTTGATGTGTAAAAATAATAAAAATAATCTGGGTCACGTATATATATTCTGCAAATATACGTTACACAATACCGGGATATTTTAACTTTCCAAAAGTGCACATAATATATAAAGCTGCGTAACCAGAACAAGAAGTCATTGTACTTTGTTGCTAAAAAAGCAATCATTTATCATATGTGGTAAACGTTCTAGAAGTCACTCCTGGATATTCCATCTCGATCATTGTCATTTATATTACAAAAATATCCAAAGAGATAACATAATATCATGTATGAAAACAGATAAAAAGCGCAAACTATCCTCCTTCATTCGGTACAAAATTTCAACTATCTAACTAAAGAACTTAGATAGCGGTATTTTGCAAACTATCCTCCCTCACTCGGTCTAAAATTATAAATTCAAAATATCTAACACAAAATTAAGGTATATTCTTTATTTTTTTTCCCCTTTGCTATGCTCTAGAGATAATATCAGAATTGAAACGTGATGGGAATCTTGATAATTTAAATTTCTAGACAAAAAAGTGCCAAAATTTTTGAATTTTTGTGGTGGTCAATTAACTAGTCGAGGTCGTAGTAATAAATCTCTAAAAATAAATGTCAAAATACAGATAGACATCTGCATAAGGCCGTTTGAAGTTGATTCTTTGGTTAACATCACTTTTCCAGGACTCTCAGGAGGGGGAAGAGGGGGTATAATGAAACGAACATATGAAACGAACATATAAAAATGAACAAAGATGGGTCAATTTCATTGGTTGATATAAATCAGGTGACTGGTGAGAGTCTTGATTGGCTGTTCG
This sequence comes from Gigaspora rosea, assembly GCA_003550325.1. Lineage (NCBI taxonomy): Eukaryota > Fungi > Glomeromycota > Glomeromycetes > Diversisporales > Gigasporaceae > Gigaspora > Gigaspora rosea. Next base: position 10,855 of record QKWP01001453.1, read on the forward strand.
TTTTCGTGGGGAGGCTTCAGCTGGGGGGTGATGTTAACCAAAAAATTAACTTCAAACGACCTAAATCTGATTTTTGAGTTTTTATTATTTCTAGAATCAGAAAAATCATCTTTAGAACTTTTATCAGTCCAAAAAAAAAATATATATATATTATTTAGAGAAATACTAATGAATTAATTTGTTTTATTAGAATAATGAGCGGACAAACTATTCGCAATCAGCAACAAATAAATAACGGTCCGCCACCAAGGCTTCAGAATATTAATATTGTTGGACAGTTGCCAAGACAACAGAACAATGCAAATCGAATCAACAATACCTTTATAAATCAACAATACAATGACCTATTTTACGGCGCAAATCCATTCAATGGAACGCAATGTTTACCACAAGAGGATACCCAATTATCCACGTCATTATTTTCAGGAAATTCCTTCTGATAAAATTCTATAGATATTATTCTAAGTTTACACTTTTTTTTATTGTCTAAAATATAAAATAATACATAAGAACATAAAACTAATCTATGATGATTTATACCTATTATATGTCTTTATAAATTTTTTTAAGTTTTATATAGGAAATTTTTGATAAAATTTTTTAGATTAGAATTGAATTGGGATTTATTTTTGATGTATAGAGTATTTTTACATAAAATTGCATATTAATGATAGATTTACCAATTTTTAAGATAATATATGTATAGGTGTAGTTCACCATAGATGCGTTTTAGTAAAAGTTAAATAAAAATATCTAAACTTATATAGTGTTACTGTAAATATAGCATAATTGTAAACTAAGCATAATTCTTGGAAACGTATATTGTACCAATATAATTTCAAATTCGGTATCTTAATTGCTTTTCTCTACAATTTCGTTAAATTTATGTAATTATAATAATAAAACAAAAACGAAACGGCTCGTTAAAGATATTAATTAATAGGCCTTAAATTTTGTTTCTTCTGCTTTATGAAATTTTGTTTGTTAAGCTTCTCCAAATTTAGCAGGTCATTATTTGATTTAAGGTAATGGTGTTTAATTTTATATGCATTTGTTGTAGCCCAGATGACAATCCTGCACAGATGACAATCGGGCCAAATTAAATTAGGGTTAGGGTAAAATTAAAGTAGAGTTAGAGATCAATTTAGGCCAATTTTTATTTTTGGCTGTAAAAATTGTCATCTGGGCTGGCCCAATTGACAATTGGGCAGGATTGTCATCTGGGCTACAACACATTAATCAAAGTTGATTGCGAATATGATCAGGTGTAACGTAACACGGTGACAACTTTGTTACTGACATAAGTACTGAATAATTTCCGTGTAACTTATTCGACCACCTATGAATTTTGTGGAGGTGACCGAATAAGCTACACGGAAATCATTAATGATCACCATTTGATCGCTTTTTTTCTCTTTTTTCTTTTTAAAAGGAATGTGCAAGGTTCTGTAATATCATATACATACGATTAGCAATAATTTGACGACTCAAGTGAAGACAACATGAAGTTTTTATCAATTTAGTATAATACATTGTTAATTAAATCAAGACCCTTTTTCTGATGTACGTATGTACAATACATACAAATGTTAATGTTTCACAAGCAATAGCCCAATTTTGTAACCTACGTAGCTCACCCACAAAAAATTTTCCGGTCATGTGACTTTTTGTGGCGCAAACTAGGCGCAAACCAATTGAATTTTAGGATCAGGTGTAACGTAAAAATTGCGCTTTTTATGATTTTTCATAAAAAATCACTAATAGCTCCGAAGTTTTTCTATGAAATCGTCTACTGCGCATTAACAAAAAAATTCTTGCAAAATTTTGGTATGAGTAGCACTCTAACCAAGCGTCTAACCCAAACCCTAGCCACACGATTTATTACTTTAATTCTTTCGCTTTATTCGATTGTTTTGATTGTTTTGATTTTCACGTTACACCTGAACTCAAATTTTGATTGGTTTGTGCCACAAAAAAGTCACATGACCGGAAAATTTTTTGTGGGTGAGCTACAGTACTATCGTAAAATATTGTTACAACAAGTTCTCAATTTTGATTGGCTTGCAACGATCCAAAATTTAGATGGAGTTACTCGAAATTTTACTAATGAAATTACAACCAACGGCTATAGTATTGCACAGTGTGGTCGGATTTTGTGTTGCCGGGAATTACTAAATTAGGGGTAATTTCGAATAATTCTTTTGGAAGAATTCCCAGGTTTGTTTACCGTTGATTGTACCATTGATCTGTGTTTGATCTTTAGATAGGCGGAGTTTGAGGTACGTTAGTTTATTTGTGGAACTTTTGTGAATTTCAAATTCAAATATTGTGTCCCGGAATTTATGTAATATTGTATTATCTTGGGATAATTCAGCTATTGTTGGATTTTCTCCGAATTTTTGGGCTATTATTTTTCTTTCCGCTTTGTTAAATATAGATAAGTATTTGAATCCTTTGTATGATTTTTCTATTGTTTGAATTTTATGTTCGATTCTTCTAAGAGGTCTAATTGATTCTTGAATCTTTTTCTTATATTTGATTAAGGTCTGGATTTCATATGACGATAATTTTCCAAAGTTTAGTGCTAGTACTGGGAATTGTTCATCCATGATTTCAGGTATTTCTTCTTCTGGTATTTCTAAATCTATATCGTTTAGAAAGTTGAAGGTTTCTTGAGTTCGTTGTGGTTGTTTTTCCATTTTTATTTTTATTTCTTCTAATTTTTGTATATTTATGGGTAATTCTAGTACGTCTTGTTCGTAGGTTTTTATTTTTCCATCTATTAGTTCTATATTTTCTTCAAGTACGGGTACTAATTCATTCCGGTGTTTTAAATAAGTCTTTTATTTTGTAGAGGTGCCATGGTCCTAATGTATGTGGTTCTGTTTGTTTCGGCGATTCTTCTAATGGATGTAGGTAGATTGCTAAGGTCACTATATAATATGCTTCTTTTTGTAAACAATTTTCTGTTATCAATTCTTTAGTTGAGTAACATGTTTCTTTGAATATCTTCACAAGTTTCTCGTTTCTTAGTACTATTTCAGTTTCTTCAAAGCATTCTCTTATTACACATGCTTCCATATTTTCATTTTTTTCATGTATTGCTTTTCCTCCGGGTCCATTTAGTTTTAAATAAAAGTCTTTATTTGGGTTTATTCTTTGTGCTAATAATATACATATTTCATTTTCTATTTCTGTGAATAATATCAGTTGTGTCATTTTCCGTTCTGGTAAAAATGATATTATTTCATTTTCATTGTAAGGGCTGTTTCAATACTGAAATAGATTCTCGTTCCCAATACTGTTCATGATATTTTTCAAGTTCTTCATAAGTTTCTGCTATTACGTATTGGTTTGATATCCAAATTCCTACTTGTTTCTCGTATAGTTCTTCAAGGAATTTTATATAGGAGCTTTGTAAGCGTTCCTGTTTTTCTTTTTCTGGTTGTGCTTGATAGTATGGGCTATAGGTTTGTTCTTGGTACTCTATTGTCAAATTGATTCTTCTGATTGTGTCTACTATTCCCCAGTATTCATCGTTTTCGTAGCAATTATGTATATTGAGTGTTTCGTTATTTTTAGATTCTTATCGTAGTGCTAGTTCAAATAATTCTGCTTTTAGATCTGATTTTAGTTTCTCTAAATTTTTATATAAAACCTCTATGGATTCTTTTCTTTTGTTCTTTTTGATATATTTAGTTTCTCCTAAATCTTCTGGTTTTACAAGGAATAAATAATATTGTTCAAATAAATATTCTGGTCTAATATATTTTAGTTTTAGTTTTATTCTTCTTGTTATTGCTAAGTGGCTAAAGTATTGTGGTCTATAATTACTGGTTGATTCGGATTGAGAGTTGTAACTCATTTGTATTTTTGTATGGGTTTGTTTTTATCCAATACACTAATAATAAGGGTGTTAATATTATTACTATGACTAATAATATAAATGCTATTATTGTTGGTGTGTCGTAATGTGAAATATCTAAATCTAAAGGTTGCATTTAAGTTGTTTTCTCAATAGTGTTTTCTATTCTTTGGTAGAATTGGTCTCCTTTAATACTTAGCTTGATATTTTCTATTATGTCTGCATATAAACTATTTGCAGCAACTATTCCTATTTTGTGTTCTAAATAGGGTTGATAAACTTGTTCTTGTAGTTTAAAGATACTTCTTGCTATTGTTAATTTGTTCCAAGTATGATTATCTGAATAGCAGTTATAGATATTTAATTCCCTTACTATATCGTAAGTTTCTTTTCTTTTAATAAAATGTTGTCCTATATTATTAATTACTATAGAGTGTAAATAGTCAAGCTACTTGTATAATTCTTCGTGTTCTAGATATTCTGGTTCTATTTCTTTTATTTCTGATGCAATTGTACAGTATCTGTATTCTTCTATTTTTCTTCCGGTTCTTTTGAAGTATTCTTCTTTTAATTCTTCTATTATCACTTCTTTAATATTCATATAAAGTGAATTAGATCTTGTTCTTTTGGGTTTTCAGATAGTTCGTCTTTTAATAATATTCTGTTAATTATCTTATCAGAGGCTCGTTCAAGTCTTTCTTTCTCTTCTTTTAATTTTTTAACTTTCTTTGTTTGGTCTACAAATTCTTGGTTGAGTTTATTTATTTCTGAATAAGCTGATGTATAACTCTCTTCTTCTTCAAAATATATCTTGTTTCTTGCTCCTTCAGAGTATAATATATTATCAATAGCTTCTAAATGATGTAGTATTAAATGGTGGAATCTGAATGGTAGTATTGTGAACTGGTTGTTATAATCTCCGTAATAGAATTTTGTTTCTCCTGTTTCTGGATTGTCTTCAAATATTTTACAAAATTCTGGTGATTCTGCTAGCAATCTTTTCTTTATTCCTTCGATTTGTGCTTGTGTGTTGTCTAGGAAATTATTGTAAATATTTCTTTGTTTTTCTTGTTCCTTTACAAGTGCTCTTCCTGTTAGTTCTGGAAATAGAGTTTGTGTTCTCATTAAGATATGTGCTGGTATCTTATTAGGTCTTTGTTTATCGTATTCTAATACGTGAGGGTAAAATTCTCTTGCTATACTTTTAGCTCCTTCAAGTGTTAAGAGGATTGCTCCTAATCTTGAATTATTTGTTGGGTTTATTCAATTAATGAGATCGTTAATTGTTTCCCAAATATAGTCAGTTATTTGTATAAGTTCTCTTGATTCTAAAATATCTTTATCTCGTGGGTATCTTTTTGTTTTCTTTTTTCTTGTTGATGTTGAAATTGGTTGCCAATTGAATCTGAATCTTCTTAGTTCTTTTAGTGTTCTATTTTGTTCTTCGTTCATTAAATTGTTCTTTAGCAAGTTTAATAATATAGGCTTCAATAATTCCTTCTTTAATTAGTTTAATTATATAACAAATAGATATTAATAATATAGTATGTTCTAGTAGGATTATAAAATATATTGTTGTTCGATCATAGGTGAGTACTAATAATATGAGGTAGTTTATCCACAATATAGTGATATTAGTTAGAGGTATTGCTTCTATAAGTTGGTCCACTTTGTATTATTGATATATAAAAGGGTTTCGATTATTTTATCAACTATTTTCCTTCTATGTTTTGGATTGAAATTTCTTTTATTCTTTCTTCAAGTATTACTTGATTTACTGATATTGATATGAGGGCTGTTTTATAATATTCTTTTAATCTTGGTGTTTCAAGTGTTGATAGTTCTTTTACTATTTCTGATTTATAATTCTCGAGTAATAGTATTATTTTCTTTAGGTAATAGGTCCTTGTTCTCCTATCGGGCATTAAAGATATCAGTTGGTAATCCTAGTCTTTTATTATTGATTTGGTCATAAGCGTAATACAGTGTATTGTCCGAATGCTGTTTGGAGTATTATTTCTATTGCTTCAGTAATTATGGGTGTTCCTATGATTTCTAAGTTATTAGTTCTTGACTTCCTTCTAGTAGGTGTGGTTTCCAGTATCAGTTGAGTGTGATGTTGTAATAGATAATCTTGAGTTGCTTGAGTCAATCCTGTATTTGAAAATATTGTCTGTGTAATTTGATCATTTTCTTGGATATTTTGTGCTCCTTCTAATGCTAATAATGTTCTGTTTAAGTATGCTTTTTCTGTTTCTGATAATTGTGATTCTTGAGGTCTCCTTGTAGGTTGTCGTGACATTCACTCTTCTTCGTGGGTGTCTTTGAACTGTTTTTCTTTAGTTTTAGCAAGTTCGTATTCTTTATTATTATTATATGTTCATTCTAGTAATTCTTCTACTGTTGGGATTCGTTGGTGTTTCTTCTAAATTCAAGATAACAGTATTCGTTTAGTTCTGATTTTGGTATAAAATGAGTTATAACTGTTTTTATTAATCGTAGTATTGATATTGGAGTTCTTCTAGTTTTTCAGTGGTTAATTCTTTACTGTCAATCTCCCAGAGTTTATAATTTATTATTGTTACTTTATCAAATATGTAGATATAATTTTGACTTTCAAAGGTATTGAATATTGTCAATTCTTTCTTGGTTTTTTCTTTAAACTGGTATGCTGTTCTTTTTATTCTTTTGCAAGTTGATCTTTCAAATCCTTGAATTGTTTAATGAGTCTTTCTTTGGTATATAATGTTGAGAATTATCTTCCTTTTTGGTCCTGTATATCAATATATTCTTGTACTATTTTATTTATAACTTTTCTGTCCTTTGAGTCCTTGTAGTTCATATATTTTTATGTTTTAAAAATCAGTTTCTTTAGAATTTTGTATTCAATTCTTTATGTTGGGATTATTCAATTTTTATTAATTCGTAATTATATTTAATTTTCTTTTCGTAAGTCCCTTTAAGTAATTGATCGATTGTTGGTCTGATATATTCGTGTGAACATAGTAAGCCTGTGTTTTTTGGATAAAACCAGTATTCTGTTAAGTTGCTTTCTTTAATATAAAATTCTACAAGTTTTCTTATTTGTGAGAGGTATTTCCTTTGTACTATTATTTCTGGTTTACTCCCATTTATTGTTTTGTAAATGGCTGTTGCTCTTTTAAATAAAAATGTATATTCGTGATTTTTATAAGCTTCTTCTAATGTGAGTTGTTCTTGTAAGGTCTGGATTTGGATTTTTATTTGGTCGAGGAGTCCTTGTAGTTTTATGTTTAGTTCTTCCTTTGATAGTATTTGTTCGACTACGTTATTCTCTTGGTTGGAGTCTTGGAGATCAATATAGTCTTTTGTAATACTTCT
>QKWP01001453.1:24256-35436 GCA_003550325.1 Gigaspora rosea
GGTCCTCCTATTTTTGTTTCACTAATTTTTATTTCTTGAGTGATAACAGTTCTAAAGATCTGTGTTCATCTTGTAATGTTAGCGGGTACGATATTGGTATAAATATTGAGTTGTTTACACGTTGCTTTACTTAGCCAAAAATAGCTTAATCCCATTATTTGGTTACATTTCAATTTAGCCTTTGAAAATATTGTTCCATTGAAGATTGATATTCTTTTTCGGCATTCTCTTTTTCCACAATTAAATGTATTTTCTTTGTCATCAAAATTCATATTTGGGTAGTTACAGTAAATACAAGTCATGGTTCCTGGTAGTACTGATAAATCTTGTAAGTATTCCAAGCATCTTGATTCGTTTTTAATTATTTCTTTCACTTGGTACAAGGGCGGTATTGGCGTTATTAAACTTGCCATTTCAGGGATCAAATGATACTTGTTTATTCCCAAAAGTTTTGTTAATTTTGAGTCCAGGTGATGGTTCTTTTATAGGTTTCGTTTCTTTAATAATTTCTGCTTTTGGTTTAATTAGTTCTTGGTTCTCGATTGGTCCCATATGTCTGCTAAGCCAATCTGATACATTATTTGTTGATCCTTTAATATATTTTATTTTTTTGATGTTGTAATTTCCATCTATTTCTAGCTTCCAAGATTCCATGATCTGATTTCTTGGCATTTTCACTGCTTTAGCAACTCCTGTATTATCTGTTCATATAATAATTGGTTTATTCCCAATGTAATGTCTCCAGTTCTTTAAATAGAAGTATATCGTGTAAAGTTCTTTTTGTGTGGGTCCCCATAATCTTTAGCTTTGTGTAAGGGAATGTGATCCAAATTCTATTACTTCTTCTTCTGATTTAGTAATTTCTTTATCTTCTTTAGTTCCATTTTCACGCGCTTCTTTGGTTTTATAATGTGCTAATTCAGGGTTAATTTGTTTTAGTACTGTGCCTATTCCATTATCTGAGGCATCTGTTTCTAAGATCAATTGATATCCTTTCTTTGGATAGGTTAAAGCTATTGCATTGTATACTTTATTTTTAAGCTCTTCGAATGCTTTTTGGCATTCATCAGTCCAAATAAACTTCTTATTTTTCTTTAATAAGTCGTATATCGGTGCAGCTATTATAGCAAAGTTCTTAATAAATCTTCTAAAATAGTTCATAAATCCTGTAAATTTCCTAACTCCAGGTACATCTGTATGTGGTTTAAGCTTTTTGACTTTTTTTATTTTGACTTGATTCGGTGATATTTTTACATATGAAACTTTGTGATTTAAGATCATTATTTCTTCTTTAATAAATTCACATTTTTCTGCTTTGAGTGTCATTGCCCCTTTTTTATGCATTCAAACACTGTTTGAATATGATTAATGTGGTCTTTAATTGTGTCAGACACAATTGTTAGATCATCTATGTATACATATACAAATGGATAGTCTCTAAACAATTCATACATATAACGCATCATGTATGCTAGTACAGTTTTAATTCCCATAGGGCATATATTAAACTCGTATTTTCCTTTACCAGGAAAAAATACAGCAGTTTTATGCTGATTAGTTTTTCTAAGAGGGAACTGATAAAATGCACTCTTAAAATCACAAGTAAAAAAAATTTTATGGCTTGCGAGTTTTTGCAGTAAGACATTAATATTAGGTATTTTATAGGGATCGTCCTTTAGATATTTGTTGAGGTTTGAGTAGTCTACTGCGGCTCTATAGCTGCCGTCAGGTTTTGGTACTATTACTAAAGGTGACATCCAGGTTGATTTGGATGGTTCAATATGTCCGCTTTCTCTAAGTTCTTTGTATAANACTGCGGCTCTATAGCTGCCGTCAGGTTTTGGTACTATTACTAAAGGTGACATCCAGGTTGATTTGGATGGTTCAATATGTCCGCTTTCTCTAAGTTCTTTGTATAATTTATCTGCTTGTTCTATTTGATCTTCAGAGTATTGTCTTATTTTATTAGCTTTTACCTTAAAAGGTATATCTTTTTCAGGTATTGTTAGGTCTAATGTTATTTCTTCAAACATTTCCTTGTTAAAGGATGTTCCTTTTTCTATTTTTCGTCTAAATATTTGAATATATCTTTCAAATATTGGTTTCATCACGTGTTTGTACTTTTCGTGAGTATTATTTATTAAGATTTTTAATCTTTCTTCTTCTGGAATTTCTTTTTTGTCGATTTCCATTTCATATTTAAGGAAATTGAATATTTCTTTTATGGTCTTTATATTTCCAGTATGTTGTTTTTTAGGTATTTTCTTTGCTTTATTTGTATAATTGATTGCCCATATCTGGCGATCATTAACTATTCCAGGTTGTATACATATTCCTTCTTTGGCAACATGTATTGGTGTTGTTACTAAATAGTCTCCTTTTTTATCGGTTTTTACTGGTGTCCATGTATATGGTTTTAATATACATTCTTTTTCTGTTCTTAATGGTGTTTCTGTTTCTAATGTTGGTATTATATGTCTTCTAATCTCATTGGGTATATGTCCTAATTCTTCGTGTATGTTTATTTTAGTTCTTTTCTTCATATTTATTAGTTCATTTCTAATTTCTTTAATTTCTATATTAAATAGTTCATTATTGTCATTACTATTATAATATCCAAAAGTGGTTTGGTAGTCATCTTTTGGTATTGCTGGTGTACTTGGTCTTCCTGATGTAGGTCTCATAAATGGCAATTGTGAGCCTTCATCTATTCCAATTTCTAATCCTTCTTGGTTATATGGTTGTTCTTTATATTGCTCATTTATTCTATTTAATTCTTCTTGTCATTTTAGTTCTTTTTGTGCTTGTATTTGTTCATATTCTTCTCTAAGTTTCTGATCATCACTTTCTTTGGCTTGTTGCCAAGTCTCTCTATTTCTGTTTTTATTTGTTCTTCTTTCAGTAGATACTTCTCTTCTTCTAATGAAGTCTGAGTTATTTTGTTCACTTTCTATGTTTTTCATAGCTTGTTTCTTAATTATATTTTCTTTTAGGTCATTTTTCTTGCTTCTGAACATATAATTATATCCTTTTGCAAATATATTACTGCTTTCTTGGTTCTGATTTTCTTGAATTTCTTCATTTTCTTGTTAATTAAAATTGTATATATTATTATCCTCTTCTATTTCTATATCTCCTTGTTTGTGAAGGTTTCCATTATTGTCTATTTCATATGTTTCTTCGTAGTCAGTAGGTACTATGGCTGGTTGATTATTTAAATGTATACTGGGTATACTGCTGGTACTGGCCATGCTACTGATACTTGATTTCTTTGAATGTGAGTGTCTTGTTAATTTATCATTTATCATTATGGGTATTAATGAATCCTTTTTATTCAGTTTATTGCAATTTGACCAAGATTTGCTTCTCTAAATCTTTGATAACCTGGTTCTAGGCCTTACTGTTTTCCTTCACTTTTACTAAGGTTTTTCATGAATTTATCATGTTCTCTTTGGATATTTTTATCTTCTAGGTCACTTTCGTTATCCGAGTCTGAGTCTACTGTTTTCTTTATTTCTTCTTCCTTTTGTTTTCTTTCCTTAGTTATTTCTTTTAATTCTTCATCTTCTTTTCTTAATGCTTTGAAAAGGTCTTCATCTGTTTCTATTTTTATAGGTGTTTTCTGTGTTATTTTTGGGCTTTTCAGGCTTTCTCTCATAAACTCATTATATTTTATTTTTGCTTGAATTCTAATTTCTGCATTTGGGTTTGTTACTGATGTTTGAAGTAGCTGGTGTTGTATAGCCTGTTTTTCAAATTCTTGCATTTTTCTATAATTGTCCAGTGTTATATTTAATTGTTTTTCTACATCTTTTTGGTATTCTATCTCTTTCCTTCTTACTTCTCTTTTTATGGATTCTTGTGTTATTTCATTTTGTCTATCAGTCCATTGGATTGCATTCCTAAGCTTTTCTCGTTCAGTTCCAGGGTAGTTCCTCACTTCCTCTGGTAGTGTGGGTATTTCCTGTATCATTTTCCAATTTTTATGTACATCTTTTCCATCTATTCTTGTTAATTTTAGATATTTTGTTTCTATGTCTGCTATATCTTCCATTAGCCTTTCTAAGTCTGTTACGAGTTCTTTTGAATTATTTTCTTCTTGTATTCTTTTGATTTCTTCTGGATCATTATTCGTTTTATTCCATATGTTTGAGAATGATGGCAATATTGGTGATTTATTTTTCTTTTTAGATGTAGATGGTTTAATTTTAGGTGAATATCTGTTTCTAACTTCATTAATTTTCTGAGTTATTTGTCCTATTTATTATTATGAATGTTCTTTCTCGCTTCATCTTCTTGTTGATTTTGATATTTTTTTTTTCTTTCTAAGCTTAGATTTTTTATTGAATTCATTAGATAATCCATTGGATCTATTGGATTTTCTTGGTAATTATATATAATTTCCATTGGTAGGTCACTGTATTGTATGCCGTTTCTTGGGTCCCATTCGTTTAATTTCTTTATTCTGTCCGACAGTTCTTTTTCTAGTTCTCTATCTGATGATAGTATATCCATAGCGTAATATCTCAGCGTTTGTACTTCCTTTATTTGTTCTTGTTTATCCCAGTCTTTCTTTCTGGGTGTTTCTAGTATTGCAGCTCCTTTACATTGTTGCACCATGTTTTAAATATTTCTTGGGGTAGTAATCCCGTTAGCAGGTGTCATGGATGTCATGTCCACTTCCAAAGATTGTTTCTTTAATTTCGTATGTACAGCCATTTTTGTCTTTAATTTTTCTAGCGCGAACCACATTATTTATGTGGCAAAGTTGGATATCTTTTCCATACTTGTCTAAGACTTTTTTATAGTCTTCTATTGTTCTTCCTGCTCCTGCTACAAAATAATATTGTGTATCAAAGCACAACTTAACTCTATCTATCGTTTTTCCATTTGCAAGGTTTTTGTTATATTGATTTTTTTTGTAAACCTTGAATCTTATTTCTTTTAGTTCTTCTATTGTAGCACCATAGCATTTGTTTGCTGCTGAGTTTTCTAATAATATTGTGACATTAGTGTCTTTTGTTTGTTTTAATATTTCCTGCAGGTTCTGTATTATGTCACTTTTGTTATTATTCCGAGCTGTTCCAATATGAAGTATCTAGTTCCTGGCTCCAATTCTATGTGCTCTTTGCACTTCTTCTATTATTCTGGTTATTCTCCAGTTTAAGTTACCTTGCTTATTATATGTATTACCTGATAAGTCAAGTCCCATTGTTGCGTGTATAACTAGCTTCAATTGAGACTGCTTATTGCCTTCAATAATTTTGATATCATTATCGATATCCGGTATGCCTCTTATCAATGTTATTTGATTTTGATCAAATTTGTCTTTAAAATCTCCTTTTGCTGGTATATACTGCACAAAGGTTTGTATAATATTGCTTCCAGTTTGGATGACAGCTTCGACTATATCTTTCCATAGTCCATTACAGGTTATTCCAATTAGTTTCTTGCGACTTTGGTTCCTTTCATACTGTTTATAAAACAGTTGGAGTGCACTTGAATCAATATGTGATATTGTAAATAAGTCATATTAATTCTCTTTTTATGTTCCTTGCGAGTTATCTCACTTAGTTCTTTAGGTTCTCTAGGAATATCTTGTTGATTAGGCACTTTTAAAGTGGTAATACTGTGCCTATGCCTTGCTTTTTTTACTTTTGGGATTAGATTTAGACGGTTGTTTGTTCTATTGTTATGCCTTGTTTTACTTCTTTGTTTTACTTCACTCTTGTTTTCTTTTCTTGGTTCTGTATTCTCATTTATATTAGGTTTCTTTGATTCATTTGTTATATTTATATTTAGTTGGGTGCCTTGTTTTACTTCACTTCGTGAATGTAAGGACAATGGCGCCTCAATGTTAATATTCTTTTTAATTTTAGATAGTTTCTAATTGGCTAGGTTGTTTAGTTCATTAATTTTACTTAGTTGGGTGCCTTGTTTTACTTCATTCCTTTTCTTTCATCCGCGGGTTTTCGAAACTTCTTACTAGCTTTAGGTGAAAGGAAAGTTGTCAGTGAAACGTGGTTACTTGAAACTTGCTGCTAGGTTTATCCTCAGAGTATACTTCAGATAGGTTTGGCAGTAGCCTCTGAGCATTGCCGTAACCGTTTTTGGATTGCTTCAATTGGTAGTGTTGGTGTATGAGAACTCTTTGATTATGTGTATGTTCATTATTAATGAGAATAGTATAATTCTTTTGATCTTTTGATATTCCTATTTGTGATTGATGTTTATTACTGAGGAGGATATATTTTGATTCTGTGTTTAGGACGTCTATTTTTAGATTGCATGTTAAATATTTGTTAATTTTAATGTCGACTACTATTTTGCCTATTATTTTGACTTCACTTCCTACTGCTTCTGCTATTGCTAGCTTTGATATAATTTTTTCTAATCCTAGTCTTTTTGCATGATTTATTTCCATTGACATGTCAGTTGATCCTTCATCTAGTTTGAATTCCATTATTATGCCATTTACGAGTGCTATAAAGTAAAATCCTTTTGCTCCTTTTTGTTTGAGCTTATTGATTTTTGTTTGTTCAGGAAAGAATAATTTTTTGTAATTATGATAGGCTGAGTATTTTGGTTCGTTAAAATTTTTTTCTTTATTAACGGTAAATAGTTCTAGTTCTTTGGTACATGAATATGGATATGGATAATTATACATATTATAATGTTTGTTATTATACTCTCCAATACAGTCTGTATTTAATTTAGGGAGTTGTTCATGAGTATTGGGCATGCTCCCGTTTAGAAATAATAATCATTTTCTGATTCTTCTGAGCTTTTCTTTTCAAGGTTATGACTTTCATATTCATCAGATTCGCTTGAATCGCTTGATGATTCGTACTGTTCAGGTTCTTGATAGGATTGTGATTCTTTATCACTTGATGAGTGTTCATTTTCAAGATGATATTGTTCTCTAACTTTTGTGAATCAGATGTATTCATCAAAATCTTCTTTTTCTCTTGATTTTTCAAGGTTAAATACCATTAGATCTTCTACTTCTTCTACGTCTTTTCGGTATTTATAACAGCTATTGGTAAAATGTGTGTCTGTTTTGCAGTGATCACACTACATTTTCTTATCCTTGTATTTTTCTTTTTTAAATGGTTTATATTTCTTTTCGTATTGTCCTGATGAGTCTTTTGGGCGAAATATGATTTCTTGAATCTTTCTTCTTTGGTTCTAAAAGGCTTGGATGAGCCTTTTCTTTTCTTTGATTCCTTCCATCTCTTATAGTCTTCTCTGGATTTCCATGTTCTTCCTTTTTTGTCCGTTAAATTCTTTTCTGCTTCTATCTTTTGAAAATTTTTCTTTTGAGAATTTCTTTTCTTTGTTATATTCTTTATCTTGTTTCTTGGATCTACAGTCACTCATAAGATGTCCTTTTCTTTCGCAATTATAAAATTTCATGTTTCTGGGGGATACTATTGCGAATTCATTTTTTTTGAATCTGTTTTCTTTTTTCTTCTTTTCATTGTCATAGAATTCTCTTTGTTTACTTTTGTTTCTTTTCTGTTTGGTTTCTAAAATATTCTCCTACTTTTCCTGATTTATAATAATCATATACTCTTGATAATGCTGTAAAGAATGCTGGTGTATCTGTGATTTCATTGTTAATTAAGTTCATTGGCTTTTGTAGTCTTCTAGTTCATGTTGTCCATTTGGTAACATTCCTTCTAATAATATTTGTAGTCCTCCTAAGAATGATGTGTTGTTTCTGTATAGTGCTAAGTTGCGGTTAAATTTAGTTTGGAAGTTTGCTGCTTCATCTATCTCAATTAGATATCTTGGTTCAAATTTCATTTTGTTGAACTGTTTCTGCTTTTCTTTGATCATTTTTAGTGTTATAAATACTTTATCAAACCATAATCTGAATGATACTTGTCTTGTCATTCCATCTTTATCTGCGCATGTTAAGTTTCCTTGTCCTGTCCCTCCAGCATGTGCTGCTTCGAAGTAAATGTTCATTTCTTCGGGAAAATTGGTTTTGTCTAGTAAGATTGTTGTTGGGTTATCTTTAGGGTTTAGGGCACAGGGGCATGGGGCATGCCCTTATGGACATGCCCTATGGGCATGCCTATGGCATGCCCCAAAGTCAAAAGGCATGCCCTTATTTAGCCCTAACCTAACCCTAACTCTAACCCTAACCCTACGACTAATTATTAAAAAACTTATAAACTATAATATATAGTATATATTTATTTTATTCTTATAATTATCAAATCTAATTATACAACTAAAGAGCTACCATAAATTCCGGCGCGTGTACCCCCATGCAGTGTATCCTTTGCCATTTTGATACGCCAGTTTGTAACTTATACCCGGGTACATGAGTCTTATACATGCTATATGTATTATCTTAGGTAAGATATAGTAGAACATATTGTCTATATGGTGTACCCCATATAGAGGTACCCTGGGTACTATATCAAGTAATGAAAATACCCAGGGTACACGCGTCTGGATTTTACGGTACTTTCTTGGATAACTAATATTTCTACCAAACCAGATACAATGAACGCATGTACAAAATTGCTTGAATATTTTTTTTTCATTAATATGTAGAGACGGGCAAATGTTAATTACATAATAAATAATAAATAAAGAAATCTGAATCAACGGCCCAGATTAAATTTAAAAATTGTAATAAGCATCTCATAAACATAACATGTACGCTACTCTGATCATGTGGTGCCACCAAACCCTTTGCATTATATTCGCAAAGGATTATAACCCACATATTTTTTTATTACTTATTAGTTTCTTTATCATTATATATATTGCTATTACCCAACTGTAGATATAGTACTGTCATTACACATAAGATCGTTATGCATAAGATCGTTATGCATAAGATCGTTATGCATAGAATCGTTATGCATAAGATTGTTATGCATAAAAAATCGTTATGCATAAGTTCGTCCTGTTAGTATTAAAAACCCTTCACAGTATTGGTATCAATTTTTTGATCAGGTTTGTTCAAAGAGGGGCCCAATAAATAGTTTCAGAGTTACATAGTATAGAGGTCTAGAAATAGATAGTTAGATATTAGTAGCTGAAATATATATAAAGCATGTAAAAAGAACTTTTTAGAGGCAGATTTGAACTTATCTTCCAATAAAAGTCAATATTCTCTTAGCAATTCGATTACAACATACCTAAAATTATAAAAAAAAAATTAACAAATTCAATCATAAATAAAATTAATTACAAACCATGCAGCCGCCTCCAGGTTTTACTCAACCACTTCCTACTCAAGGCCATCGATGGGTGGGTTTTTATCGTTCCGTAGAAAAAAAGACGGGTAATAGGTATACTGCGAAGTGCAAGTATTGCTTACTTGAGCAAGAGGGCAAGCCTGATAGGCTTCACCAACACGTTCTCAGATGTAGTAGCTGGCTGGCTACTGAAAAAGCTAGCTATATTAAAAAAGTTAATGAAGAAATGACCCCCACCCGCAAGAGAAATAAGCCTAGCCAGGAAGACTCAATTGAATCTATGTTTGAAACTACATTTAAGACTACGTCTGAATTAGCCGGGCCATCTGCGAAACAGGAAAATATTTTAAATTGGTATAAACCTATATCTTTCGCGCAATCTGAAAAACTCCATTCAAAACTACTAAATGCCATTATATATGGTAATCTCTCTTTCAACCTCGTTAATAATCCATATTTCCAAGACTTTCTTCAAGAATTGGCTACTAGTTATCAACCTACTTCCCTTGATATGTTACAAGGACGTATTTTGACAAAAACGTTCTCTAACCATCTTCAAAAAAAGTTAACCATTATGTCAACTTTTACTGATACTACTATATGTCTAGATGGCTGGACAGACATATCTGGGAACTCTATCTATGGATTTATGATTCTTAAGGAACGTGAGAAACATGTCACTGATATTGTCGACTTATCTGCAAATCGCCATAAAGCAACCTTTATTATAAACAAAATACAAGAAGTTTTTATTAGTAATGGATTTAAAATATCATCTGCGATCGCATGCATTACTGATAATCCTCCTGTAATGGGGTCAATAAAAAATCTTCTAAATGTAAGTAAAAAATATTAATAAAATATTACTAAAATTTGCCATGTTGAATGGCAAGATTCAAATACCACTCAAACCGCCATTTGAATGGCAGTTTGAGTAGCATTCGAATCTTGCCGTTCAACATGGCAAAATTTTTAAATTCCGCTAGTGCTTTTAATACTTTTTTTTTTTCTTAGGATAAATATCAAAGTATTATCCCCATTAGATGTTGCTTACACGCGTTTAATCTTATTGTAAAGAACATTGCCGGCTTTACTGGTATTGTTCTTACTTGTAATAAGAATTAAAAACTTGTAAATTTCTTTACTGCTTCGCATATATGGCAACGGGCTTTGCGAACTTGGCAAAAAGAAAATAGTGTTTCCCATTTTTTGAGTACATTTTGTGAAATGAAGTGGTACTCTATTGCTAAGATCTGCTTGGGCGTATCCAACTTTGAAAGAGGCTTTCTATACTGTCTTAGGTTAAGCGAATCTGATAAAACAAATTATCCAGAAATTAGAGAAAATATTAAAAATATTATTAATGACAGGTATAATTTTGCCAGCAATGATACACTGATTCAAGTTATTAAACCAGTCGTTGATGCGATTGGTAGGCTTGAATCAAGAGATGCCACTTTGGACGACGTTTTTAAAGAATTAATATACGTCCATCGTGAAGTATCCAGACTTGAAGTTCCTATTCCCGGTTTCAAAGCCCATGCATTGGCTATTATCAGCCGAAGAGCAAGGGAATTTTCTGATGATATTTATTTTGTTGCTCTATTTCTCTCCCCAACTTACAAAAAAATGGCCATGTCAAGGTATATAAATGGAGAACGTCTTGTGCGTGGATGTTTGGAGTTAGCCAGGGTCTGGAACTTTAAAAAACTGGATGCTAGTCTGCTTCTTAAAGAGTTGAATAGCTACAAAGATGGCACTCCTCCTTTCAACCGTATTAGTACTAACCTTCAACAGTCACCTAGATCTTTTTGGGCAAATTTTACTGGAAATTCACCTCTTCTTCGCCAATTTGCTATGAAAGTTTTTGCTATTGTACCTCATGAAGCGGCTTGTGAACGACTTTTCTCTTCTTTGGGCCTTACCAAAACTAAAACAAGAAATTGCCTTTCTCCC
>QKWP01001453.1:41590-75189 GCA_003550325.1 Gigaspora rosea
ATAGATAATACAGTTGAATAATAATAATGTGTAATAGTAAATAAGAATATACGCTATATAGTTTAATATCATTTAAGATATTGAGTACATTGGTTTTGGTGCTAAACTAATATTCAAAGTTCTATACAGTAATAGTTTTGTGGTATAAATTTCGATTTTAATACAGTAATATGATTAACGTTTATAAGGTAATAAAATTTGAATGCGATAAAATGTTAAAAATACTAAAATACGCAAGAATAACTATTATGTAAAAAGTTTGGGTTTAAATAATTATTTTTGATTAATAAAATACATCACGTTAATTTCGGTTTTCTATTTATTTGATCACGTTAAAATATTCGTTTTTACGTGTTATTGTTTTGATTGTTTTTCGTTAGTTACGCTGATTTTTGCACCGAGCCAGATTAGTGTTACGGTTCGATTTTCAAGTTTCTGATGTTCGATTTTCTTCATGGTCCAATTTGTACGAATTTGGAAGATGATCTTCCGGGTAATTTTATATGATACTCTGTACACGCTATTCGATACATTAGCCCTTGAGGATGATTCGTCCTTCAGCCTGTGCAGGTTTCTTCAATTTTGTTGAAGGTCAGTGTTAATTATCACTTAGAAATATCTGTCGATCATTTCTATTTTACAATGTGTGCCTTTTGTACACACTCTTCATTTTAAAGTAAATTCTTCCCAATATGCGGGTATATGTTTATCAAAGATTTCTTCTTTGTAATAATGAATTGTTGGTGTAAATAATTCATGTTGCACTTCCTTGAGCGTCATCCATTTTCTTAGTGAGGCTTTTTCAGGTTCTTTGTTGGTGAATTTTTCGTATTCTTTTGGATATACGTAATATATAAATGTAAAGATTTGTATTCTTTTTTCTACTTGGGCAATATCGTGAATTCCTTTCACAAATGTTTGAGTTCCATTTTTATTGATTGAAAGATATTGATAGTTTAGAATGAGTTGCATTTTTATTTCTTCTAGTGTGTATCCAGTTTCTTCTTCGCATTCTCTTATTGCTGTGGTGAATATTCCTTTGTCTGTTTCTTCGATGCTTCCTCCTATTATTTCATATTGGTTGGGGTAAATAGTTACATCCAGTCTTTGTGCTGTAAGTATTTGCCATTTTTGGTCTTTTTTGGTAAATGGTATTAATAAAGTATATGATTTGGTAAGAATTTTTGATAATATGGGTTCTAGATATTCGTCCCAATATTCTTGTAGTTGGTAAATCTTTTCTTGATTATATCCTTCTGTCTCATGCATTTCGTGTATGAATAGAGTTCTGAACATGTGTTCTAGGTTTGGAATTTTATTATCGATTCTGATGTATTGAGGGTGAACTTGTTTGATCATTTTAAGATATCTGTTATAGATTTGAATAAGATAGTCTTTTGGAATATCTTTATCAGTTCCTTTGTTCCCTTCGATTTCTCTTTGTTTAAACCATTTTATCATTTGTTCAATTCCTGGTTCGCAGAATATGGTATAATTTAATTTGTTTGGTAATAAATTGAATGTTGAATGTTCAAGCATTTGTTGTAATTTTGCTATTTCAAATTCATCTTTAATATTTTCTGCTGTGAAGAATTGTGTACTGTATACTGTTCTATCTTCGATGATATAAGTGTTATCAGGAATTTTTTCTTCGAGTTGCAGTCGATGTAATTGTTGATACATCATGTTCCATTCATTGATAATGATTAATTGTAATGCAAAGTTGTATCTTTCTGGGTCTTTATAGAACATTTTTAATAAATCTTTATGTTGTAAAGTGATTTCTTCTCGTAAAATTACGGTTTGTCCTAATTTTTGTAGCCATTCCTTGAGCCAGTGGCATAATGTAGTTTTTCCTACTGCTATTGCTCCATCGATTACTATAAAGTTGAGTTTTAAGGTGTCATGATTTAACATCTCATGTAGATTATCATATCCTTTTTTAATTTGATTTGTTAGAATATTCTTTAATGAGAAGTGTCGATTCTCTTTTAGGTTTTGATTATAATAATATTGGATTTCTTGATCCATATGTTCTTTCCATTTAATATATTGTTCTGGTTGTAGTTCCTGCATCTTTGATGCGGCTATTTTTATGAATAGATTTTCTTCTACACATTGTACTATTGTTGTCGAATTTTTTAAGATTCTGTTCAATGCTGCTTGTGGTCTTATTTCTTCCACAACTTTTTGTATTTCTTGAATATCTTGTCTTTCATTATCAAGATGTTTAAAGTTTGAGAATAAGGTTTGTTCATCTTCTTCGTTAAGATCATTAATCTTTTTCATTATAATTTCATGTTTTAATCCTGGTATTGGTGTATGATTAAAGAGTGGTGACTTTTCAATCTGATTTCTCCAAATTTGGTATCTTTCTAGTTGTTTTGCGGAGGTGGTTTCTCCTTTGTATGTTAATAAGTTTTCTCCAAGGTTTATTTCTAAGTTGTTGCAATTTTTTATAAATTCTTGTGAATAGTTTGTTGATTTTTGGTCATCAATAAATTCGAATCTTTTTTGCCTTTTGTTGAAATAAAAGGGTGGTGGTTTCTTGCTAAACCTTAGTTCTGTGAAGTGTTTAGGTATTTGTAGTTTGCTTTGTTCTTTGGAGTTTATTATTTCATTGTTGTTATCGAATGAGTTTAGTATGGTGAATCCTTCTTCTTCCAATTCTTTTTGTGAAAGATATTGGTCTACATTCTTATCAACTTTTCTAAGTTTGATTAACTTTCCTTTTAATTCTTTGAATTCTTTGTTATTAGGTTCTTTTAGGAATTTTTCTATTATTTCTTGTTCTTTTAGTTTTTGAAATTTATACATTGTTTGTTCACTTTTTCATTTATTAATTGTTGCAGTTATTCGTTTTTGAGCGAAATAATTTTGAGCTTTCTTTAAGTCTTCTTGTAATGGTTTTGGGTTTGCAAAATATATTCTTCATAGAAGATATAATTTTTCCATAGTTCTTGTATATTTGGTACTTTGATTATTTGCCATGTGTTTATGAATTCGTTTTCTTTCAGAAGTTCTTTTGTTTCTCTAGCTTTATCTTTTATTACTTGGTTTTTATATTCATTAAGTAATTCTAGTTTCATTTTTTGTAATTCTAGGAACTCTTTTTTAAAAGTTTCGATATATTCTTCAAGTTTTGGATGATGCTTTTTGTATTTTTCTAAATACTTTTTAGTTCTTTTGTTAGTCCTATTTTTTCTTTGGTCATGTAAATTTTATGTATCATCTGTTTCATTTCTAATTTACTAGGAGTTTCTGGAATATGATCTTTTGGATCGGGTAGGTCATTTCTCATTTTGTTATACACTTCTAGATACTGTTGGTATGCTTATTGATCAAATAATTCAGTCATTTTATACTGATAATTGACTTTCGTTTCTTGGTGAGTTTAGGTATATTTTACTAAGATCTGGATCTGAGTTTTCAATTTCTTGATTATTTTCGAAATCAAATCTATCGTTGTCCTCAGGTGGTGGTAAGGTTCCTGTGACTTTAATGGTTGTCAAGTCCTGTCTGATGTATATAAGCAAATTATGTATTTGTTGTTGAAAGTATTCGAGTATCCTACAATCATAATAGCTTTAATAGTTGAGTTTGCTCCTTTGAGTAATTGTTTTACTGCTTTAAGGTTTGCTTCTCTGTTTATTACTTCAGTTGGTGGTTGTTCCATCAATTGTTATTTATTAATAGGAATAGTTGTTCTATTTCTGTTTCATTAAGGTTGTTTTTCTTAATGATGTTGAATATTTGCTGTACTGCTTCTATAACTACAGTGGTGTTCATATAATTATTTCTTTTTTAGTTGGATTTTTTGTTGAGTAAGTCTGGATTGTATTTTTTGATACAATTTCTTTGTTTGTTTTAATTCAATTTTGGTTATAACAGTATTCTGTTTGTTAGTTAAGTGCCTGTTGAATGACTTTAATTCTAAGTCGTTTGGATGTTCAAATAGTTTTCTGTTGCTTCTTTCAATAAGCTTCAGAAGTTCTTTTAGTATGTAGCGTTGTCCCATGTTGGGTGAAGGTTAAATTTCAGCCTTATTTATAGTTATGAGCTTAACTATAATTCTTTTTAATTCTTTTGGAATTTAAGAATTTCTTCGTGTAATTTTCATTATTTCAATGAAATTGTTTGTTTGGATATTTCATGATCAAAATGAAATATTAGTAAAGTGTATAAATATTTTGGGTTATATGCATCTTATCTTTGTCGCGTGTCCATGTGATTTCTGGTCACATGCCTTATCTAAATATAGTAATTTGTTGATATAATTTCTTCGCGTTGGTCATGCCCCTATTTCCATGACTAATAATGTTTATATGTCGGCTGTTGCATTCTGGTGGGCGTGAGATAAGTTTACAAAGTATTGACTTATTCGAGCTTTAAACCTCATTGTGTACCCTAGCCACATTCTAACATTATTTACACTTAATAGTGTATTAACGCGTAAATATTATGACTAATTCTTTTTCAATGGCGTTGATAAGTATTTTTCCCAATAAGTTGATATTAAGTCTTATGTGCTTCATAAGGCACTGCTTGTAAATATTTTTGTTTTCCTTTGTGCTATGCCCCTTCCATCGCATAGTACAGTCGCTTTCTTTCCAGAACAGGTATAATTACTTTTCATTATCCTATTTCTCTAAAGCGTCCTTATTGTAATGTGTACATAAATATTTTTGATAAAGTATGACTAGTTATAAAATATAAGATAAACTATATATGGTAATATGAAATATTTAAATAATAAGTGATAAATATTAAGTCATTTGATAAGGGTAATTATCAAGCTTGGCGAGTTTGGTACGGATAAACTTTTGTCAATTTTGTTGACATAATCAGTGGTTAAGTCTACTTTAATTTTCTTGGCTTTTTGGAATTCTGATTCTAGGATTTCTGTACATTCATCGCGTTCTTGGATTCTCTGTTCCAGGGATGATTTACTTCGAATTGGTTGTGGTACAGTTAATAATTCTTGATTTTGTTGAATGGCGGTTTCCAATGCTTCTTCCTCATTGGGTAATGGTAATTCTTCAATGTCACTAATTTCTTGTTGTAATTCTAATTCTCTTTGGTGTAGAACACTTCTATCGAGATTAATATATTGGTCTTCAATTGTTTGCAGATGGGTGTTATAGTATGCCACCCTGGTGCTTGCTAGATAATGTTCTGTGTTATCAGCTCTTGTTTTATAAAGATTACATATTTCATCATAAAATTTAATATCACTTCTGTAGATATTTCTTTCATTAAATATGTAGTGTTCCACTAGGTTTCGTAGAGTAAGGATTTCTGCTCTAATTTCATTGAGGTTTCTATTGAGATTTTTAATCTCTTGTCTCCATTCTATTTCTTCGATCCTTTCAATGAATTTGGATGTTCCTATTTGTGTACACTCTTGGCATCTTCGATTTTCTTTTTCTTCTGGTGATTGACACCATGATTGACAAGTGGTACATTTTGTGAATTGTCTTACTTCTGTAAAGTAACAATATTCGCAATATGCTTCCTGGTTGTTTGTTTCAAAGTAAATATGATTATCTTCTGAGACTATGGAGTTACATTCTCCGTTACAGTATCTTGCATTTTTAATAGGTTCTTTCCATAGTTCTTTTCCTTTGTTTGTTGATATGTTGAATAATCCTTGAGCTTCAGCCTTCTTTCTGAACTCTTCTATTGTCTGTTTTGTTAGTTCAACATGTTCTTCCTGGTCAGGGAATTCTAAACATTGTAAGATGATTTCTTCAAAATCTTCTTCTCTTGAGTATTGGGTATATACGTCATTATCAGTTTCTTCTAATGCTTTATCGATTGAGGTTACTCCTCTCAATTAGTTAATTATTTTAATAATTTTTGTAAGATTAAGATCATAAAAGCTTCCTGCACTTTTATTTGAGAAACAATAGTGATGTAATCTGGTTTCCAGATTCATATTTTCATTGTATGTTGTATCAATCCATGCTTTGTATGCATATTTTTCTTCTAGATTACAGAAGAAGTGTTGGTCTTGGTTAACATATTATTTCGCATTCCTGATGTTGCACATATTGTACAGTTGCGAATCTCTCCTTCATTTAGAAGTTGTACCATTATTTCTTCTTTTGATTATTCCCTTTTGGAAGTTGTTCTGCAGAATTGTATCTACAATTTTTCAATATAGTAAGGTGTTTCCTTCTTGGGTAATGATTTTTTGAAGATCATTCCTTTCAAAATTGGCTTTACATCCACAACAGTAGTAAGTATATTTTAATTTAAAGGAGATAGAAGTAGGTACTCCATTTCTGGTACTTCTTCTTTTGACCATGTTTTGGTCACATCCACATTCGAATATCTTGTTTTGCTATTCAATTCTTCTTTTTTCACAGTTTCCTATTTCATGTTTCTTGAAACAGTGTCTACATTCTTTATTAGTTTGCTCAGTTACCAAATGCCTATGTCGTTCCAGTCTTCGTTGATTTCTTTTGATTTCGTAATTATTTTCAAATCTTGGAAATTCCTTTTCCTCTTTTTGGAGTTTCCTGCATGATTTTCTATAACATCCGTACTGTTTACACTCTTGACAGGGGATTTGATTATTTTAATTAATGTTTCACAAAGGTCCCAATGGTTAATTGGTCTGATTTCTTTAGGAAGTTTGTATCCTAATATTTGTTCTACTTCTTCTATTTTTGCTTAATACTTAGAGAATGGTATACGTTTTTATTCCAATTTTCAATATAGTAACTTTGTTCTTGACTCGTTTAAGTTGTCTTTCAACTTCTTATAATAGTAGACTCAGTCCTAGTGCAGTTTGTGCACTTTTGATTTTATTTGTTATTCTTAATGTTTCTTCAAGGAAGGTTATTTCCTTTGTGAATTCATTATTCTGAAGGTCTTTTTGGTATTGATATAAAGTTTCTAATAAGGCGTTTCTTGTGGGGTTTGATAATGCAGTAGTAATTTCTCCTAATCCTAATAATACTTGAGTTACTTCAGTTTTTACTTTTTCGAGAAAGTTTCTTAGTTTAGAAGTTCTTTCTTGGTTATTATTTTGTTGTTCTATTGAATGGTGAGTTGAAGCGAATCATTTTGGGGTTCTTTAAATAATTTCAGGGTTATTTACTTTGTAACCAGTTTTTGTTCTTGTCCCTAAATTCTAAGATTCTACAATTTCCTTTTGAAGTTTATCTTGAGTTTTTACTCCTTCTAAATCTTCAATTAATAATTCATTTTTTATTGCTTCAATCATTGCTTCCCACAGATCATTGTTTTGCCTACGCCAAATGTATTCCCAAAGATATGATTCAATCTTATCTTCAGTTCTGTTTCTGAATAGTATTCCTATTTTTATTCTGAGCCAGTTGGCTTCAATGGTATTTGTATGAACTCCTGTTTCAGGATCTACAAAGTATTCTGAATGGTTTACAGTCTTATGATCAAATTCTAATGTGGGTGTTATATTTACATAAGATTTGAAACTATCTGAATAAATAATTGATCCTTCTTCAATGTTATCTTTGATTAATTGTAATAATGTTAATTCTTTCTTAACAGGTATTGTTGTAACAAATATTTTGCTTTCTTTTGTTCTTTCAACAGCTCCAAATACTCATGCCTCTTTCACGGGTTTTCTGCAGTGGTATTTGTTTCGTCCTATTTTGGATTCATCTAATTCTACAATGATTCTGGGTTCTCCTATCTTTTGTTTACAGAGTTGAACTTGTGATCCAACAAGATTTCTAATATTGTTGACGTGATACATGATTACGTTTGACGCGGTATCAGTTTAAATTGATATTGATGTCATGGGTACTTTTAGTAACTATAAATAGTATATTTCGATTACTCTGTTTATGGGTTATCTGGCGTTTTCAAACCATAAGTTGGTAAATAGTGACTATGTTTTTCTACAATTCCTATTGTTACAAATAAACATTTTGGCGTTTTTCTTATCAATCTTCATTAACTTGTTACATTTTGGACAATTTAACTCATTATAGATTATCCCTGTTGTTTGTAAATATTTAATACATTCTAATTCGTCTTCTAAAATTCCTTTAATCTCATATCTAGCGGGTATTCCACGATTCTTTATCTTTATTTCAGTTGTCATTTTCTCATGAATTTTTAATTATCATAATCATTAATATAATCGTAAGGTGGTGTTTCATTAAGATAAAATTCTTGTTTTAATTCTTCAGTTACTCTTATCAGGTATTCTGCACTGAAACAATTGTAATATTCATAAGCTCTGATTGTTTCAATCATTATTTAAAGAGGTGTTTTTCCTGTGTATTTCCCTTATGCTTTTTGCATTTGCTTTGATCCTTTTATCATATATTTATACCTTTTTGACTATTGCTATTTTTAGCCTTTTCATTCTACTTTATCATTTCCTTTTTTAACATGTCTAATAATTTTGATGATGATTATTCATCCGAGAATAATGAAGCTTTTTCGGAGGTTGACAATTCCGAATTCCTTGATGATCTTCCTGGCTTTCATGCCTTAGATTATCAATCTTATCCTTCGGATTCCCTTATGCATAAGATGCATTTTTATGTGAATCCTGCCCTCAAGACAGTTTGGATCTCCTATCCTTTGGCTCGTTTCCTTCATTGGTTTTATGGAGATGCTTCTTATATTACCATTGTAGTTAATAGAGTTGTTAATTCTCTTTTGGATGAGGAGGGTTTTGCCCTTCTTCGTTCTTCTCAATTTTCTTGGTTTCTTTATAGAATAATGTCCTTAATGATGCTGATTATAGGGATGTAATCCGCGAGCATGGTTGTGATCCTAATGATCCAAATTTTTCTCTAAAAGCTTTTCTTGAGGAGACTATTGATCTCGAGCTTTCCTCTGGTGATAATGTTTATGATCCTGAAGTTAAGAGAGAAGATGGTTATAAGGAATGGGAATCCAGTCCCTTCCTAGATCTTACTCCCATTGAGGTAGAGATTTTAAATTTCTATAAAGGTTATTCCTCTGATGATTCAATGGTTACTGAATCTAACGAGATTTCTTGCGAGTATTTTGATAGTACAAGTATTCACACTCTTTATTATTTAAAGAATTATCTCAATGGTATTGAGGTTTCTGCTTCTTCCAAAGTGAATAATTCTGGTAAAGAATTTTCTTTGGATTTTTCTTGGTTAGATAGTCATAAATGTCGTTTTTGTAATCGTCTTATTTGTAATTGTTGGGCAGGTTATACCCTAGTGACGATAACGATGATTTCGATGATTACGATTATGGTAGTGATTAACTATCACAATCTCTTTTTCTTCTTCATTACTTCTTGTATTATTTCGTTTGTTGTTTTATTCTTATCACCAATATCTATATGTTTATTTGCTATTCTTGATAATAAATCAGCTGCTTTGTTTTCAGCTCCTTCAATTCTGTGAATCTCGAAATCAAATTCTAACATTCTATAAATCCAATTTTCAATGATTATACTTGTACTCTTACTTTTCTTGTTTGCTAAGATGCCAGTTGCATCCGTATAAATATGTATTTTCTGATTTCCAATATAATGTCTCCATTGTTCAAGAAATGTAAAGATTGCATACATTTCTCTTTGTGTTGCAGGCCAATTTTGTTGACTTGCGTTTAATCCATGTGAGCCAATTTCTATAATTCGTCTTGTTGCTTTAGGCGGTTTAGAATAGTCTTTTTGTAGTTCCTCCTTTAAGAGTTCTTTACGAGATAACATATCTTTTACTTTGTAATGTTCTCGATCTTCATCTTCTTGATAAAGTATTGCTCCAATTCCGTATTGTGAAGCGTCACATTCCATAAAGAATGGTTTGTTAGGATCTGGGAATGATAAATATATGTTTCGTTTTACCTCTATTTTTAGTGTATCGAATGCTTTTTGACATTCTTTAGTCCATTTAAAATCTTTGTTACCCGTTAATTCATATAACGGTGCTGCTATGTCTGCAAAATTTAGGATATATGGTCTAAAATAATTCATAAATCCCATAAATGCTTGTACTTCCTTTTTGTTGGTTGGTTCAACTTTTTGATCTATTAATGCGGATTTCATTGCGTTTTTGTAGATTTTCCCATATGATACTTTGAAATTTAGTATGGTCGTTTCTTTGACCAAAAATTCGCATTTACTTGGTTTTAGCTTCAAGCCCCCAATTTTGAGCTTTGCTAAAGTCCACTTTAGACGGTTTTTCATTTGTTCAGGCGAATTTGCTACGACTGTTAAGTCATCCATGTATATTTTTATCCAATCTTTTTCTCCTAATAGTTTATTCATTTCTCCTATCAGGTATGCTGGTGCTGTGGTTATCCCAAAGGGTAACCTTTTCCATAGGAAGATTCCAAATCTTCCAAATCTACTTGCAGTATATTTCTGCGACTTAGGGTGTATATTCAGCTGCCAATAAGCTGATTTTAAATCCATTGTTGTATAATATTTATGTCGAGATATGTCTTGTAGGAATTGTTGTACATTAGGTAATGGTTGCTTAAACTTTAGTAAATGTTTATTAAGCCTTCTATAGTCTATTACTATAGCTTTTCTTCTATCTTTTTTAGTTATTATTTGTACATTACTTGCCCATTCACTATTTTCTGGATATATTACGTCATTTTTGACTAAATCTTCCATTAATTCTTTAATATTTTTTTCCTCTTCTGGAGTATATTTTCTCACTCCTTGATTTTTGTCATTAAGAGGTATATCTGAATCTGGTTTATTTGTTTCTAATACAATGTTAACTATGATATTTCTTTTTATATAAGTTCCTTGTTCTTGTTTTTCTCTAAACTCATTTACATGTTCTGTTAGTAAATCTCCAAGTATTCTCCATACTTCTGTTCCATATCTTTCTTTAAGTATTTTGATACATTCTTTTTTGGTTTCTGTTATTTCATTTAATGTGAGGTATTCTGATATATCCTCATATAGTTCTAGATTCCCAATATGTTCATTTTTACTTATTTTTAAATCTCGTGCAGAGACATTCATTATGATGATTCTTTCCCCATTTGGTAATTCAGGTTGATTGCTATTCCTTTTTCAGCCATTCGTAGGGGGGTTCCTACTACTAATTTTGTTTGATTACATGGTTGTATTTGTACACTTTGCATAGTATATGCGGGTATAGTAATCTTTTCATTACTATATATTTTTCCTTTTTTATTTTCTTGAATAATGGTTGGTATTATTCTTTTCTTTTGTAGTTTGTGTAAGTGATTGAGTCAAATATGTAAAGTACTTTCTAATTTAGCATAGTCTTGTTCATTTTCTGTTTGATATTCATCTTCGGTGTATCCATATCTTTCTTGATTTTCTAAATTTTCTTTATAAGCTTGTTCTATTGCTTCATTAAGTTCTTCTTCATTTATTGATTTGTTTATAGAATAATGATCATCATTTCTATATATTTCGTTAGATGATGGTAATCTATCTGGTACCCATGTATATGTTGTCCTTGTTTTTCCTTTCCAGGTATCTTTTACTGGTATCTTCCTAAATATTTGATTATTTTCCATTTTAGTTGTAGGAGTTGTTGGATTATTACTATTTTCTCCAAATCCTTCTTGTTCTTCTTCTATTTGTCTATCAACTTGATTGATAGCGTCTTCTTCCTCTTCTTGGCTCCTTTTTGAGCTTGTAATTCTAATGCTTGATGTACTTGGTGTATTGTAATCATAGTTTTGAGTTCTTCTGTGTTTATTATTACTAAAATCTTCAATTTCATCTAGAATTTCTCGTCTGAATGATTATGGTATTTCTAGTGTAGATGATCTACTATGTTTTCTGTTGTAATAGTTTGAGCTTTCATCATAATTTATTGGTATTGGAGTATGTGATCTTTCATTTTCCTGTTTCTATTCTGGATTAAGACGTGATTGTGTTGTTGGTCTTGAGCTTTGTACTGAGGATCTTCTTCCCCATGGTATTATGCTTTTCTCTGTTTCATAAGCATTCCCTAATGCTTTGATTATTGGGTTCTTTTGAGGTGATGTGGTTTTTGGTATTTGATTATTCCATTTAGACATTTGTAATAGTTTTTCATCATCATAAATGTCATCATTATTTGTTGTGATATAGGTATTCCTACTGCCTTATTTTCTTTTTTAAACTGAGGATCTCTTGGTATATTATATTTATCGTATGGTTGGTATGTAACCCTTCCAGTTACATCTGGTTCTAATCGTATTGGTTTTACTTTTTCTCTCTGATTGGATGTCTGTTGTTGAAGCATTTTATCAATATCTTTGGCATCATACATGGTATCTGCACAAAGTATATCATAAAATTCTACCCTTTTATTATGTATTTTTTGTTTTATTTTATCATTTTCACAGTATGTTTCTGCTTCGGCAAGTTTTGCCATTATTTCTCTTTGTTCTATTTCTTCCATACTTTTGAATTCTATTGCTTGAATTCCTAGTGTTCCTTCAATATCTGTTGTATATGCTTCATGCAATTCTTCTAATTCTTTTCGATTTGCAGAAAATGTTGCATTATTTGCTTTATCTATTTCTAATAGATATTTATATATATATTCTCGTCTATTTTCTGCAAGTTCTGCATCATTTCCTATAGGTTTTACATCTGCAAATTTCTTTAGTTTTTCTTCAATTTGTTCTTCAGTTAACCCATCTACATATCCATATTTGTTATTAAGCTCTTCAAGTCTTTCTTTAAGCTTTCTGAATGTTTTATCAATTCTTTCATCTTTTACGATATTTCCTGAAGATATGGCTATATCCAATCTTCTTAACTTTGATTTTACGGTTTGCCCCATTAGTTGTTTATTGAGTTTAGCTTCTTCCTGATTTTCAGGTACTTTTCCTTTTTTATCATTCTTTTTTGGTGGAGGTAATAGTTTATTCAATGCTTTATCTGCTTGTTTGAATATGGCTTCTTTATGAGCTTTGTTTAGTTTCATTTTCCCTTGATTAGCAGGTATTTCATTATCTACTCTAAAGGTTGTTCTTTTTAGCTGGTCAGCTAAATCGATGATATCTTCATCTTCAAATTGATATCCCATAGGTATTGCAGGTATATATTCTTCTCCTTGCTTTTGCAAGTCTTTAGATTGTTCTTTGTCTTTTTCCTTAGACCATTCTTTTGAATGTTTATCTCCCTCTAGAAGATTGTCTACATATTCTCTTAGTTTCATTACTTCATGTATTTGTGCAATTTGATCAGATAATTCTGTATTTGGTGTTTCAAGTACTACAGCACAGACCTCTTTATGCTGCATTATAGCTTTAAATACGTCTTGCGTTAAAGTAGCTGTTGGATCTAGTATATGCACATGTTTATCCATTCCTCTTCCAAATATTGCTTCTTGGGGATTGTTGTTTATATGTGCTAGCATTATTTCATGTCCATACATATCTAATGTATTCTGGTATTCGTGTACACTTTTTCCTTGTCCTGCTGCCCAGTAATATTGGGTATCCCAGCAGATTGCTATTCTTTTCCTTGTTTTATTTTTATTTCTATACCATAACTCTTGATTTATACTATTCAAGATATCCATGAGGTCAGCCAATGATGATCCAAAGCAATTTGTACTTGCACTATTTTCTAATAATATGCCTATATCCAGGCCTTTTTCTTGTATCTTTTTTAGTATATAGTTGATGTTTTCCATTACATCCTTCCTTTCTCGATCGAGATTTGTTCCTAGATGTAATACTGCCCATTTTATATTCATTTTTTTAGCGCGTTTTAATTCTTGTAATATTCTGGTTATTTTCCAATTGACTTTCTTTTCTCCATTATCATGTTTGTATAATGGAT
The DNA here is from genome assembly GCA_003550325.1 of Gigaspora rosea. Classification (NCBI taxonomy): domain Eukaryota; kingdom Fungi; phylum Glomeromycota; class Glomeromycetes; order Diversisporales; family Gigasporaceae; genus Gigaspora; species Gigaspora rosea. The sequence goes on from QKWP01001453.1 coordinate 55,359, forward strand.
CATTTATGAATAGTCCCATGTTAAAATGTAATACCATTTTTAGTCCTATTTCTTTGTTACCTTCTATAATATTCATATCTTCTGTCTGATCTGGTTTTCCTTCTTTTACTAAATTATTTTCATACTTGAGAAATATTTGCACTATGTTAGACTGTGTAATTATTGCAGTTCTAACAATTTCATTCCATTGCGAAGATTCTTCTTTTTCTACTTCACCAATGGTGACTCCTATTAATTTGTTTCTCTTTTCATTTTCTTTGACTATTTCTTTTAGTCTTTTCAGTTGTTTGTCATAAGCTCGTAGTAATAAATTTTGCACAAAATGTGAATTCCATTTTGGTGAATATTTGATTTCTACCCATTTATTTGTTTTCATGGTATTTTCTTTTGTTTTTGCAATCGTGAACTGTACTTTCTTTTTATGTAGGGGAGTGTTTCTAGTTTTTATTTTATGGATTCGTTGATTTGTCAATGTTATGGGCTGTATCTCATTACTTTTGTCAAGGAATCCTGTTTGATTGGTTTGGGTGTATGGGTTCAGGTCAATTGTTTTAATTGACATTTGGCTGTCAAGTTGTTTGTTGGATTTGGGTTTGGGGTAATCTTTTTTGATTACCATGTTGGGCGCCAACGGCAGGTTTTTTTCGCTTTCGACTAAGTCACTAGTTTTTCGAGCAAGGTAACTAGCAGCACGTGATTTTAATGCATTTTGGTCTTTCACAACCTTTTGTTGGATGATATTTTTATAATTTTGTGCTGACATATGAGACTCATCCTCTGTCCCGATATTTTTTAATTTGAGGTTCAAGGTGCGATCCGGGTTCCTGTCGTATAACCGGTGTGATAGGTGTGAATATTGTTGTGGTGTGATGTCTTGGTATGATATTGGTTTGCCTTTTATGAATACTATTTGACTTTTTCTTTATTTAGTTATGTCATATCGTGCTTGGTCTACTTCTAACATTAGTATGTAGGATTGTTCTTCTTCTATTATTGCTACTTTAATAGTCATTAGATAGTTTTCTAGCTGAAATGTTACAGGTATTTTCCTGTAATTTGCTATACTAATTCCTCCTGGAGTTATTGCAGAGAATTCTGCTTCTTTTAGTATTAGATATAAGAGGTTCCATTCTTTTGCAATATTGTATGTCATTACACTTGAGTTTGCTTCTTCATCAAGAAGTATTTTAATAGGTTTTCCATTCATTAGTCCTATAAATTCATATGCTTTTTTGCCTTTTTCATTTGGTATCAACCATTGTGGTTTGCTTGGAAAATGATATGTTTTGAGAAGATATTTATAGTCCGAGTCTAATTGTGCTTTTTGGTACATTTCATTTGATAACATTTCTTTGGCAGAGTATTTTTCGTATTGGTTTTTAATATTTTCTTTATTAATAATTTTGTTATTAATACATTTAATTTTATTTAATAGTAACTTGTTACTTTTGGTAACAGTTTTAATATTGTGGTAATACTCTTTGGTACTTAGATTATTTCTACAGCCATTTGTTTTGGGATTTGGTTCCTGAGTACCTTGCAGGTTCCCTTTTAGAAATAATTTTTATGAATTTTATTCATGTTTTGTTTGATGTTTATAGAGTTTACTCTATCATCTTCTTCACTTTCATGACTTTCGTTGTCATCATCATTTCTGATGTTATTGACTCGTTTTCCTTTGGTGTTGTTTTTGTTGTTTCAATAATTGCTTTTTTCTTTTCTTTCAGGTTTTTCTTCTCTTTTGTCTTCTTTGACATTGTTAAATCTTCTTCTTTGGTTGTTGTTATTTTTCCTGAAGTTGCCTTTGTTATTTCTTCTGAAATTTCCTCTGTTATTGTTTCTTCTGAAGTTGTTATTTCTTGAAAATTTATTATAGTTTTCTTTAGTATTATGGATCATTGGAGTTGGTCCTCTTGCAAATTTGCCTCTGTAACTATTTTTGTTACTTTCTTTACAATTTTTGGTATGATAAGGTCTTTCTCTTCCACACCATTTGCAGTATTGTATTTTGAATACAATTTGACCATTTCTTCCTCTTTCTGTTTTAATTCTGTTGAAGTTATTATGTCCTTTAAGTTTTGGACATTTTCCTTTGTAATGACCAGGTTGGTTGCATAAGTAGCATTTAAATGTAGTTTTATTTGAAGTTTGCACGTTGTTTAATTTAATGGATCTTTTTGGGTCTTTATAATGAGATATTTTTAGGTTTCCTGTTATCAACTTGGTTAGCCTTTCTGATAAGAATTGAGCATCTGCTGCTTTAAAGAATTCAGTTCTATTTCTTGGTTTTGGTTCCATTGATGCAATGTGTTGCATTATTTTTGGTGGCATTTTTGATAATAAGAACATATATTCTCCTCCGTAGAAGTTATTTGCCCATTGCCAGTTTGATATTTGTAGTAATTTTTTATATTTGTTGATTTGGTTTCTCATTCCATTATCGTTGTTATAATCAAGATTTTTGTTAAAGTCGAAATTCCATAAGCCTTTTTAACTTGTTTGTTGTATTGAATCGACTAGAAATGCATTATCGAATACTTCTCTGAATCCTTTTTGTTCAGTTCCAGCGTGTATAGCAGGTGTACATCTTGCTGCTGCATCAGTTGCTGTTTGATCAAATGCTCCTGCATATGTATGATTTGAATCGATTGGATAATTGTTGACTTTTTTCAGTGCTGCTACTTAAGTTTGGTCGTTGTTAATATCACTTCTCCAATAGCAGTTTATATTTTCAATTTCTGTATTGAATATTTCTAATGCTGTTCATTTTAATTTTGTTCTTACGATTGCTAATACTTGCATTATAAATTCTGTTGACCATCTTGTATGTGCAATGCTGCTAGTCCAGTAGTAGTTACTGTTTCATCTACTTGGGTATATCCTACTTTTGGATTTCCTGAGAATCTTCCAAATATCATAATATCTTTTATTCCAAATATTGTAAATGCATTTTCTAATTGATTTCTCTATGGTCTGTATAATTTGACGTCTCCGTCGAATTCTCCTATGTGTTCTCTGAATGCTGTTAGTTTTGGCCATCCAGGCTCTGGTCCAGGTTGTGCCATTTTTTATTGTGGTAATGGTATATGGTAGTTACACCTTGTAAATTTTAGCCAATTTTCTAGATTTCTAGATGTTCTATTAGCTAACTGCAATGCTGTAATAATTCTTGGTGTGTTTTGTAAGATCAGTACGTATAATAAATATATTGCTATATCTTCTTCTGTTATTACAGTTTTTTTTGAGATCTTATTGTTGCTGGTTGTCTCAGTGTTACGTGTTTTCTGTTTTTTGTTACTACAAATCCATGTTCTGTTGTTTCAGTAATGTACTCAAATTTTCCTATTCTGGTTAATCTATGTTGGTGATGTTTTACGTATTCTTGTAATTTTTCTTTTTGATCGTAATTTAATGGATCTGGATATTTTTTAAAAAATTGTTGAAATACTTGTATAAAGGTATTATTTCCTTTTTCTGATATATTCATTTATTTTCTTTTAGAAAATATTCTTTCTTTAAGTAAGGTGCTTTATCTAAGATTTCTTCTAGAAATTCTTTCAGTTCTTTAAATTTTCTTGCTTTTAATAATAGTGATGGATATCTAAATGTTGGTAAGATTCCTTGTAAGAATTGTGTTTTCAATTCCTTGTATACAAAGTATTCTGCTGCTTCGTTAGTATTGATTAGTGCTTTTCTTTTTGTTGGTGATATGTCAGTTTTAATTATAATTTGGTTTGGTTCTTCTTTTTGGACAATTATTTCTTTTATGACTTCTTTTTCAACTATAACTTCAGTTGTTTTTAAGTTATTTTCTAATATTTTAGTTACTATTCCTTGGTAAGGTGCTTTTATTATTTGTTTCTTGATTTCTTCAATCTTTTCTTTATCTAGGAAGTTCATTAATTTTTCTGATATTTTCTTTCTTGACTTGTACTATTGTGTATGATATTATTGATGCTATATATACTATGGCTATGGTTACAATTAATAGTTGTATAGTTTGTATTAGGTATTCAAATGGTTTGTCAGATGCTGATAGTATTATGATGATGTTGTTCATCCAAGTTATAGATGCGTTTATTGATGCTATGCTATTGTCAGTGGTTATGACAGTTATTTTGCTTTCTTGTTGTTTATCCACTTTTTATAATTCTGTTCTGATTTGTCTAACTTGTTCAGCAATTCTAGCATCGTCAGCTTGTTGTTTCTGTATTTTGAATTCGTTATTTTTGTTTTTAAGTTGTTTAGCTTTATATATTATTGCTATTGCTGATGTGATTATTAGTGTTCCTAATATTGCTAGTGTTTCAATTACGTTACTATCTTGAAAGTATTGTGGTGTTTGAGTAATTGTAGGTGTTGAGGTTGGTGTTGATGTTTGAGTTATCAATGATGTTGATATTGATATGACTGTTGATAATATTGTTGATACTACTGTACTTGGTGTTATAGATATTTGTATTACTGACATGTATCCTTAGAATATTCCTGTATTCTTTAGGTTATTTAGATTTGGTCCGTAAAGTAGTTGGTCAGTATCGTTAGCTATGATAGGTTGTCTTTTCCTTAACTTTTCTTTTTGTTTCTTTTGGACTTTGATCACGTGGATTATGTATATTAATGCTAATCCTCCGAATAATATTGTGACTATGGTTATGGTTCCGTATATTTCCAATAATCGTAGTTGATTAGGATCTTTTTCAGACATTAATTATTTTCTTCGTTTAGGTATATATTTCTTTAGTTCAAGTGGTTTGAGTGGTGGTCTTGGTGGTGCCAAGTTGGGTGGTTTGTATCCTTGATTTAGTCTATGTTGTACGTCTTGGTCAATTATCACTTGATGTGGTAGCCTTTGTAGGTTCACAGGTGGTCTAACGTATGGTATAGCTGGTAGATTATTAATAGGTTGTTTTGGTAAGGTAGGTGTCCTATATTGGTAATTATATTGTGGTTTCTTTTTCTTTTGTCCAAACATATATTGTTGAGTTATTTTTAGTTAACAACAGCAAGTTGAGTCAGTGTTAAGGTATTGATCTGCTCCAGGTATGGTCTTGTTGACCTTCTTTTTATAGCGTTGGTGTTTACAACAGCAGTATAGTGATACTATAAATAGTAGTGCTATGAATATAGTAATAAGTTCTATGTATAATAGTTGTGTCGCTAGTGGATTGTTGTCAAATGTTGTATAGTAAAGAGTTGTTGAGTTAGTTTCAGTCATTAGTTATTGTGAGTCATTAATTATTGATAAGCTTCTTGTATTGTTGATGGTGAATAATTATAGATATTGTTATAGTGGATATAAGTATTGCTATAAGTAGTAATGTTGTACTAATTATTAATATTATTGTTGTTAGCATCAGTTGTCCTAGATATTTCTATTATTCCAGTATGTGTTTCTTTCCTTAAACAGGTATATATCGTGAATAATATTCCAAATATTATTGTTGCTATGAGTACTATGAATGATATTAATGTTGGTATGTCGTAATGTTTAATGTCATTTATGTCCAAATGTAGATATGTCATTCGTGGTATGAGTTTTGCAGCTATTTTTATACTTTTGTTTACAAGCTTTGTAATTTCAAATTACGTGTTGTTTATAGATATCCTTGGTAATCCGGTGGTCTAGATGTTTGGGTTGTGGCCAAACATTGTATTTGTTGTTTCAAGACTTTTGTATTCCTTTTCTTTATACAGATTATGATTGTGATTACTATTGTTGACATGGCTATTGTTACGAGTTCAGCAATGAGTGTGTTTACAGCATTTGTGTCATTAAAGTAGTTTGTTGATGGAGATTGTATTACAGTTTGAGTTGTAATTATAGTTGTTGGAGATGGTACGTTTGTTGGGGTTTGAGTAACAGTTATGACTGGTACTGTGACATTAATGTTTTGAGCTTTGACTATTTGTTGTATTGCAGCTATTAATAGTATAATGGTTATTGCAGTTATATTCTTCATTAATCTGGTAATTGTGATTTGTAGTATTTATCGCATTCATTCAATAGTTCAATCCTTAGTGTCTGAGGTTCCGGTATGGTTGTCTTGTCAGATAATCAGCCTAATAGTATCAACATAAGGTTTCGTGTTTTCGCCTTTACAGCCTTAGTTCAGTTGGTTGTCAGATCAGGTTAGTCGGTATCTATCCTGTAGATCTCTTGCTAACTTCACTATGGTACTTTTGCTCTTCTTGGTACTTGTATGAATTGATTAAGCTTCAATTGTTCTATGAAGATTATGCTTTTGCTTGAATAGATTTTGTATAGATAGTTTCACGCTTGTATTCCTTTTTTAGTTGTGCCAACGGTGGATTTTACTTTCTTTTTAGTATGCCAATTCGTGGCTTCTTCTTTTCTACTTTACTTTAATATAATCATATATTTTTTACTTCCAGTTTCTCTAGTTTCTTACTACTTTCTTGTAGTGTATTAATTATTGAGTACGGTTTCAAGTTGGAATGGTTACTTGAGGTTTGTAGGTTGGCTATGCCTACTGTTGCAGAGTTGGATAAGTCTCTGAGGTATTACTTGGTTCGTTAAAGGTTGGGCTTCCTTTCTTTTTACTAAGTTGTATACAGGTTATTTATTCTTTTACTTGGGTATTCGTTTGTCAATATAGAAGGTTTTTATTCAATGGTTAATTCAGTTTTTATGTAGAAGGAATAATTTGTAAATAAGTATTTGCACAATAAGTTTCGTTGTAAAATATAATTTCTTTATTTAATAAATATGTTTCTTTGTTAAAAGGTTACGTGGGTATTTCAATACAGTAGTCTTTTCTTTAGACTTTAAATAATGTTTATAATAATATGTTTGATATAATATGTGTGAAGTAATATTGTTCTCGTACGTATTGTACTTAGTGTTTGATAATACACTTGCGCCTTTAATACTTTGTTGAGTATTGTTTTGCACGTTGGGTTGTCATTGTGGTATACCAACGGCTTTGTTCTCTTTGGAGAGTGTGTCAACTTAATGATACTCTCGAACTTTGGTAATTAATTTTTACAAGTTGGTTGCTATGTCAAATAGCTTTAAGTGCTTATACTTTATGCACGTTTGGGCGCTAATACGGTTCTTTACATGTTTCTAATACATGTATTATACTAAGGGTAATTGTATAAAGGTGTTGGGCGCCTTCTAAGGTCTTATCCCATTAAATATAAGGGTAATATTTGTCAAGTTGCAGTATGCAACGACTAATGTAATAAGGGTTATGAGGTCGTCAGTTATGACTCTTTATGTTTTGTCAAGTCAAATTAATAACGACTAGTGTTTCAAAGGTAAAAAGCTATCGTATTTGTACATTCGAGAAGTCTATAGCTAAAAGGTTTGTGCTATCTTGCTAAAAATACGTTGTAAATACTATGACTAATTGTTTTGCTATGACTAATTTTTATCGTTAGTAATTATAAATAATAGTTATTGTTATACCTAGAGTATAGTTTCTAATTACGGTAATTTCGATTTGGTATAGGTGTGTTACGTTCTGGGTGTCACATGTGTGATCGGAAAATGTGCGGGGTGGATCGCCCTGTACACGCTGTTGGTGCATTAGCCCAACCAACCATTAATTGAAAAAATATTCCTGTTCTAATTTTACCTTTAAATTGGTATATTTCCTAGATTTTCTATATTTGGAATGAAAAATTAAAAAATTAAATTCCGGTTAAAAATACGTAAGTTATGCAGGTTGCCAATCACAGCTGTCGAATCAAAATCGTACATATGACTACAATATCGTGCATATGCTAAAATAAAATAAAGGTTTATGCAGCTTTTCGTTAAAAAAATTGTGTAATTTCTTTACGACGGCTAAATGTTTATGGGTAATTGCCTTGAAATGAACTTACGACACTAGAAATTTTTTTGAGCAGTGTAACCCAAATTTGATTTTCGCTAATTTTAGGGGACGTCAAAACGGAGGCAAATCATGTGATCAACCGCCAATCAAATTATAGAATTTTGATGATCGCGACGAAGTAAGGCAATTTTGCTTATATATATGTCTACCTAAAACCTAATCTAACCCTAATATAGGACGACCCTGACCCTATAGTTAATTGAAAAAATTATTAAATGCGAGTTGTTTTAGATATGATCTTCGCAAAATTTTTATTATTGGAAATTGTGTAATAATGCCGTACAAAATTGATGGTAAAATATTTATCCGCTATGTCTATCATTCCAATTCTATTATATAATAACTCTTAAGTTAAACCAGTTATAAAATTTGCTCAAAATGAGCTTTGTGTTCATAAATTATGATTTAATAAAAATCTCAATTTTGGTTTGGGACCTCGGAACCTTATCTTCAGAGCAAAGACATATATGAAAATATAGATTGTCATATTAATAAGTTTATAAAGTTATTACAGTGTACATTAATGAGAATTGGTGATCATGAATTGGTTTGGTGATCAAGACTGTTAAGTTTCTTAACGATCGAAATATGAGTTGTTCTTATATGAAGACACAATTATGTAATTAATTGAACTATCAATTTTTCTGTTACTGTAGGATATTAGTTACGGTTATAATCGTTTGTGACTGAAGATACCGTAAAGACTATGTTTGAATGAGCATAACGGGCTTTTGTAGATCATTCCGTAATTTTACAAGATCTGATTGGCTTATAGATTATATTAAAAAGCGAACCCAAAGTAAAATACTGTATTTCATGATTTCTTAATTGAATAAAAACAGTATGCGTTTATTTAAATTTTAGTAATTACAAAATAATTATTGCTTGGATTTGATAGTTACCGCTAAAAGGTTATATTTTTTTTTTAAAAAAAAATTCAAAATTTAATAATTTATTTAGATACGTATATAAAGAACCTTCATATTAAACTAAATTGCTTGCTAACAATAAATAATAACAGGAAAATATAATTAAATAATTAAATTAAAAAAAAATAATTAATTATGATAAGTGAAAAGCACACGAATCTCAAACCTACCTCCTTTCAATAGTTTTAAGCAGTTTTTTTTTTAGTTTTACCTATTAGAATCTCAACAAAAAAAGTTGAAACCAGTTTCAACATTCATTAATATCAAAACCTTTGAGTTTTCTCTAATAACTGTATTTTAAAAGTATTATTAATTTTGAAAACAGACTCGCTTACTAAAGATCTAACTACAAAAAAAAAAGTGCTAAACCCTTTTTGGTTAGAAATTCTTATATAATATAAATGACAACTAAATTAAAAAATTCTATAGCTAACCTTCATGCTTATTCCTCTGGTTTCATGATTATTTTGACTAAATACATGTAAGGTTTAGTTTCTAAATATGTATTCAGCTCCTCTGAACAATTCATTTTCATGGCAACCAATTTGTTTAAGGTTAGATGTTATATGCAGTGTATATGTGAAGATACATTTCAATGATTAGCAAATCAGATTTAAAGCTGCTATGCTGTTTGAGTGATAAAATTTACTATTACACAAAACATGATTTTTGTGCAACTATAATTTCACCAATGCTTATATTCATGTTTTAATTTCAATTATAACAAGAAGTACTAAGTCAATTTTGATTATCTAACTACTGTTAGAACTAGAAAAATTGGCTCTACAACTTAATTAAAGGTCAAAGAACTTTTACATAGTAAAATAATTAATTGACTATAGCTGATTATTTGACCAGTATGACCAACTGCATTTAGCCAGCTATAAGTAAATAACCAATAATGGCTGACTCATATTGTAGTCACGTCATAGCCACCAAAATTAAATGCATCCCTTGGGCCAATGAATTTGCAAATTTTTTTAGATACATTCATGCATGACTCTGGACATCTAGTACAGAGGTTATATGTTACATATTTCAGCTAAAACCCTGAAATTTGAGAAGCAAAAAAAAATAATTTTTGGCAATTATCGTGGCATCCAGTGGTCCAATTTGTCCCTAACCAAAATTGGAATTTTTGTTAAATCATAATTTATGAAGCACAAAGATCATTTTGTGCAAATTTTATAACTGATTAACAATATTAAAATGAGTTAGAAATTTGGCAAAAAATTTTTTGAATATTTAAAAATAGAATGGTAATGATCGATATGGCAGATAAATATTTTGCTATCAATTTTGTACAGAACATTGTTACATGATATAAACTATTGTTCAATAATAAAAAAAAAATACATCCAGTAGGAAAATTATTCTAGTTGGATTTCTCACTGAACCACTGGACTCTGGACGTCTGGTGGAACTCCACCAGGAGTCTAGACAAACGTGACGTGGCGCATCAAAACCAACCACGTGTACAATAAGAAAAAAAGAGAAAAGAGTGAAAATACTCGAAAACTAGTGTTTAAACCGGCCTTGAAAACCAGATAAAAAATGTCCGGAACGCAATTTTACATATAGATAGTGGCTTTTTAAGGCCACATACACGAACCCTACCCTAACCTTAACATAATGCCAAAAAGTAAATCCGAATACGCCACACCACGTGATAGTTACGTTATTGCAAAAGTGTCTAGACTCCTGGCGTGACCATCGCAACTCGCATAAAACCGCATAAACCGCATGATTTGATTGATAATGAGATAAGTTAGATTTTGCCACATAATGCTGTATAAAGTATGTTGCTATTAAGTAATTTTCGCATAATTGGGCTTTTTAAGTACAATTTCAAAGGTTCCGAATAGAAAATCAATCAATGCAAGTTACGTGCAAGGCCGAGAAAAAATTTTGAGAAAGTTCCGAAGTATTCCGAATGGTGGGTTCCATACTAAAACTCGGTGTGTTATGATGCAAAACATAGCATAAATTTGAATTTTGAATGCAGAATAGCACATAACTATAAAAAAATATATGCACATCAAGACGCATAATTTACTTTTGTTGCATGCATATAATTAATGGTTTATTGCAGCATAAAATCATCGTCCCTGCGTGGGGTCCCAGCATTCTAGTGACAATAATGGTAACTATTTCTAAAAAAAGTCAACTTGCATACATAATACATTACCGGATTTAAATCTTAAAGACAATGACAATTTAATGTGTTAATTCTAGAATATCGAAACATTATTTCATATAGATGCATGTGTAACGTCAAATTCATATGAAAAGAACAGACAGATAAGGTAAGTGATGCCAATTCATATGCATGGAATAACTAGATGCGTGCACTGATTCTAGAATATTGAAAAAGAAGAGGAACATTATTTCAAATAGATGCACGTGTAACGTCAATTCATATGAAGAACAGACAAATAAGGTAAGTGATGTACGCAAGGAATAACTAGATGCGTGACTTCGTAGTATATTTTTTTTCTTATCAAGCTCAAGATATATTTATAAAAATAATTTTATGCCGGTATTTAATATCCATTTGTGCTTATTAAAACATTTGTATTTTTAGCCATATACTACTTTACTATAAATAAATAAGCACATCGTTCGGACATTGTCCATATAATGTTCAATTTATAGAACTCGTTTATCTGCAATAAATAATTTATTTTGTTTGTTCAACAGTCGATAAGGTAATTTTTTGTTTGATTATTTAATAATGAAACATTTTTGAAACATTAAACAATGTTAGAGTTTATTTGAAACATAAAATAATCTAGTATTGTAACTTGTTTGAAGTACGTACGTATAAGGCTATTTAATATTGATTTTTTTGAAACATAAAATGAGCAGATTGTTTAGGCAATGTAATATTGTGTATAATCAGCTGAAGTTGAAATTGATTTTCTAATCAATAGAAAATGTACTTATTTATGATTATTTTTGTTATCTTCCGTCAATTAATATTGATAGAATTGGTTATTCGGCTAAATCCATTAATCGATTTTGATAATGGAAACCTATAACTTCCAGAATATAAAGTTGCTGACATAATGCCGCAAGTTTCCATAATTATAATGAATTACACAAATGTTGTGAGCTTATATATTCTAATGGAAAAGTCATTAGATAAATATGTGTGTATTATAATTTTTTTCTTTGTGTGTATAATGGCCATCTAGAATTACAGGTAAAAAAATTCCGAAAAATTCATCATAATTATGGCAAATTATGACAAATTCTAACAAATTTCTATGCAGAAACCCTTTTTTATACGCAGGTGACAATTAATGTAAAAATTGAGAAAATAAGACAATAAATGAGTGTCTATACCTATCTTGTTTCATTAAGTCAAAATACTAGGGTGGCAATTTTACTCATGATACTTGCCCAATCCTATCCTATACTGCCCTTAAGATTAATCTTAATTAGTCTTATTTATAAACCCCGCGATGCGCGACAGTATAACACATTCAATTGTTATATATGTTTAATAAAAAAGTTTTATGGTCATAATAAACAAGTTAATCAAAATAATTTTTTAACAAATTTGTTATATTTTGTTCAAACTATAATTTTTATTAGAATTATTTTTATTTCATTTATAGTTATTAAGTTATTTCTGTTTAAAGTTTATATGCATTCAAAAATTTTGTGCTTAACAATAAAAAAAAAATGTTGATATATTAAATTAACAATCAAATTTAGTATATTGAAAATCAACCAATCGGAATTAATTGCCTATCTAGTATTACCATTGAGTTTAGAAGAAGAAAGTGTTTAGTAAAGAAAACAATATATTTCTAATTACAAATTATCATTAATAAAATTAAATGTCGCGTACTGCAGTTAATATATTGAATTAAATAATAATAAAAATAAAAGATGACTGACATAAAAAATATGAACGAGAACTCGGCCGAACAGAAATTTAGAAGAGATAATTTTCATGCCTAAACCCAAATTAAGGACTTTATTTTTAATTACAGTCGTCCTCCCCTATAATCACACAGTTGGGCACATACCTATCCGGTGATAGTATAGAAGTGTGACTATATAAAGTACCTCTATAAAATCACATAATATAAAATTATAAATATATGTGATTATAAAGAAGTAAATTATAATTTTTTATAAAAAATCTTTTTTTTAAATACTCAAAGCCAGTGTTGTTAATTTAGCTGAGACAATGTTAATTAACTATTTGAACTAATGAATCGATTATTTAATCAATTAACTAAGAACGTGCTGATATCTAAAATATGTGCCAATAAGATGAGATTATATTTATAAAACTGTGCATATACTATGCGTATCGTTGGACATTGAAGTTATTTAACTAATCTGATGTCTTATGACTTGACTCGAACCAGGTAAATAACCGTAATTCAAAAATCCAAACAGTGATATTAACAACACTGGTCAAAACCGGTATGCATAGTGGACAAGTTTTGTATTAGATTTTTATCAGATTTGAATTTAAATCACAGATGATTAATTTACTGACATTGATACGTTTGTTTTACCAACATTTAATTCACTGACAATTAATTCGTTGACAAACTTCATTCACTGCAAATCGGCATAATTATACTATATTCTAACCCTAACACTATCCCTAACTTAGGCTGAGAGTTTAATTATATAATTGGGTTTATTGTTCTTCAAACTTCCCGAATTAAGCTCTTTGATGAATTAATTGTCAGTGAATTAAATGTTGGTGTCAGTAAAATGAACATGTTGGTAAATTAATTGTCGATAATTTAATGTCTGTAAAATAAACCTGTTGGTGAAGCGATTGTCAGTGAAGTCTTATGTCTACAAAAGGAACGTCGTGAATAAGCAGAATAGATTCATTCAACTAAGATTCAACAAAGATTGGTTACATATCACTTCACAGAAGTTTATTTTACAGACACTCTTGTTTTATAGACAATTAGTTCATAGACAAGTTTATTTTAAAGACAATTAATTTACAGTCATTTCATTTATAGGCAGTTTATTTTATCGACAAAAACTTTCGAATCAGCATTAAAGATTGTTTGCACTATAAAATGATCTGTCTATGAAATGATCTGTCGGTAAATTGTCTTTAAAATAAACTTGTCTATAAGCTGATTATCTGTAAAACAAGGTATCTGTGAAATGAAGTAATATGTAACCCATTAATTCGAAGAATCAAATCTTTCAGAACCAAGGTAAATCCGCTCTAAAATTTATGCATCGTCCTCATAAAGCACACATGCTAATGCCTTTCCTTTTTCTAGTCCATGTTCAATAAATCAAAGATTCAATCTTTCAGAGCAGTTCTTGTAAAGTGCATATTCTAATGCTGCTTTTCCTCATTCCGATCCAGAATTATTATTCTGAAGATTTCACTATTTTTGAAAAATGCATCTGCCAATGTTTTTCCTCTTACTAATCCAAGTTTACTATATGGTTCCTTCAGAATAGTGTTCTTGCAAAGTCATCCATCTTTCCGATCCAAGATTATTATTTCACGATTCAATCTTTTCCAACTTATAGCTCAAGTTCTTACTTCTAAGATCCAAGGAAATTAGCAGCATATTATTGTAAAGCACATCTACTAATGCTTTTCCATTATCTGATTAAAGTTCATTTTCCCTATGATGTTGCCAGCAAGATTTTCTTGCAAAATACAGCTAATGTTTATGTTTTCTCCTCCTTCCTATCCAAAATATTCCAAGCAATGCTTGGATCTGGCTAAAATTTAAATTTAACTAGTGGAATCGCATAATTTAATTAATGATGAAGTAAATAAAAATTAAAGGTCCTAAATTAATAATAAATAAAATAAATTATTATAAATTATCACTGTTTGCAAAATAATACGTCTTCGATCAAACTTTAGACCACTGCGCACCTTTACAATCTCTTGAACAATTACATGATTGTTGTCCAGTTGCGCGATTACTGTATAGTCTTTTTTAATATTGTGTAAGTTAGAAATTTTTGCCCGAAATTTAATTATTAGCCAATTGGCCGTTGGTCGTTTGCCAACCAATTACTAAAAAAATTGGCCGCAAAAAATTGCCAACACGACCAAATGTACTGAGTAACATGGGTGGCACGAAGTGCCACCCATCGTACTAACGATTCATATAGAATACGGATTGAATAATTAAATCCAGATTCGTCCAGATTCGTCCAGATTCAGGTTATATACAAATTAGTATTCAGATTCGATTGAATGGCATATGCGTAAATGCACAACCACAATCGAATTTGATTTGGCAATCAATCTAAGTCAAGAAATGAACATGGTGAACAAACCTTTTAATCCTGTTGAAAATATCGCTAGTAAAAAAAAAAGTCGTGTTATCTAGTCATCGCTTGAAATTCTTGTTCCTTAAATCAAGAAATTTTCCTTAATAGTTTTTAAACTTCCCTCAATAAGATCGCTTGCCTAATCATTTTGTACCATACTTATACAACTATTAATTTACAGAGCGAATTCAATAAATATCTCGATATATCACAAATACCTTTCAATTCTTTCAATAAGTTTTTTATAGCATGTAGGGGGTTTCGTTTGATCCCGAAATGAATCATTCAGTATGAAGTCATAGAACTAACCTTAGCATGCTGTATGTATGTGTACCTTCGTTATTTTAACTTCAATCTCTTAAGTATTTGCAACGCTTAAAACAAAAAATTTTGCACTCTCCGATTGGCTATTTCCTCTCCAGGAGCTTGTATTACCGTACCCGGCCCTACCTGGCCCATGCGGGTGTGATTATATGGAAGTCATTTTACTATAAAAAATATCTTTAAATATGAAATTATGTGTGATAGTGATTATAAGCATTTGTGACTATATAGAAGGGGTTTTAATAACAAAAAAATCGGTAACCAAAAACCATGTGATTGTATGGAGTTTGTGATTATATGGGAGGTGTCTGTAGGGAGGGACGACTGTATCATATCATCATCGAAAGTCCGATTTGTAATAATTTATTTTTGATGCAATCTGCTCATGTAACACAAATACTTTTTAAGTGCAAATGGTGTAACGAGGACTGGACATAATAGTTGTTAAAAAAAAAAAAAAAGCAACCACTTAATTGTTAAGCGATCGTGAAACTATTTTGAGCTCCTGTGAAAATCTCATGCCGAATGATTAAAAATTTTATTCATGATATTTTGTTACTCTTTTCGGAAGTCATTTTTCAATATAAATAATCATGTTCAAGATGGAATATTTTAAGTGGGATTTTGCAAACCATCCTCTCTCATTCAGTCTAAATCTATAAATTGAAAATATCATAAATTGCAGGATTAAAGTGGGTGTTTTCTTCTTTTCGTTTTTTTTACTTTACTATTAGAGATAATAATCAGCATTGAAGCATGATGGAATCTTGAGAATTTTAAATTCCTAGACAAAAAAAGTGTCAAAATTTGTGATTTTTTTGTGGTACAATTAACGAGACGCAGTAATCAAATTTCTAAAATTAAATGTTAAAGTACAGACAGATATCTACATAAATCGGATTTTTGTGTTTTTATTATTTTTAGAATCAGAATAATTATCTTTATAACTTTTATCAAATTCATCCAAACAATATTTATATATTATTTAGAGAAATACTAATGTAATAATTTTAATAATTTTATTAGAATTTAATAATGAGCGGATCCACAAATCAAAACATTCACGTTCTACCACAAATTAATAACGGCCTGCCACAAGGACCTCATAACGTTCAACTACAAATTAATAACGGCCAGCCACAAGGAGTTCATATTATTAATAACGTTCAACCACAAATTAATAACGGCCAGCCACAAGGACATGGGCCTCAGAACAATGCAAATCGAATTAACGATACTTTTATAAATGACCTAATTCATGGCATAGATCCAATCAATAAAATGCAATATACACCACAACAGGACACTGAAATCTCCACGTCATTATTCAATGGAACTTCATTCCCATGAATTTATATAAATCTGATTCTAAGTTATCTTTTATTATTATTATTATTATGATATTAGATATAAAATCATTCATAAGAACATAAAACAAATGAAGCTATGATTATATATGTTATATAGTTTTTTTTTAAGTTTTGTATATAAAATTTTCAAATAAATTTTTTTGGGTTAGAGTAAAAGATGGAAAGACTTTTGAGATGTGGAGAGTTTTTCGTAAAACACTGCTGCTAATAGTATAATTACCAATTTTTAAGATGTGTTTTAGTAAAATTAAATAATATCATATCCGAACTTATATATCATTACTGAATTTATAACTGTTGGCTAATTCATATAAGGCCAGAACAAGTTGATTATGTGTTTTACATTACCCCCTCCCTCATAGTAAAAAAAATTTTGATAAATATACATAGGGCTACGGGACATTTCGGAATATTTTTATATAGTCACGGAACAATTCGGAAAAAATTTTAAAATTTTACTATGTGAACCATCACCCCCCGGAGGGAAGAGGGGGTAATGTAAAACACATAACCAACTTGGTCTGACCTAAATATAGCATAATAGTAAACTGAGACTTTTGTTGAAACGTATATTGTCCCAATATAATGGTTTGGTTATTTTCTCTTAAATTTACGTAATTATAATAATAACAAAAAACGAAACGGCTCATTAAATATGATGAATTAATGATCCTTTAAATTTTGACTCTTCTCACTATAAAAAAGGGTGACGGAATTTATTGTCAAACACGGAACGGATACGTGACAGCACGAGAATATACAGAACTATATGTAATAAAACACGGGATCGTGCACGGGAAACTGCACTAGACACGTAAAAAGGCGCGAATTCCGTGCAACAGTGCACGTAATAACGTGCCTTTTTGCGTGCTTTCCCGTGCAATTTCCGTATAGTTACGTATGTAGCCGTTTATTATTTCGTGCACAGCTGTGCACATGAAAAAATTTCGTGCAATTACGTGTTTGTCGATTTTGCGTGTATGCAGATTCCGTGCAACTGATCTGATTTATGTGCTTTGGATGTGCTATATTTCATGCATCATGTGCAATCACGTGTAAAAGTTTCTTATAGGGTCTGTTTTTGAAAATTTTGTTTATTAAGCTTTCTTCAAAATTTACTCGTTCATTTTTTGTTTCGAGCTTAATGGCGCAATTTCATAAGCATAAATCACGTGACTGAGAATTTTTTGAACGTAACCAGACCAAGTTGATTATGTGTTTTACATTACGTCCCTCTACCTTATGGAAAGTTTTTTTCCAAAGAAAATTTAATAAAACTTGACCGCCGTAAAGTCAAACTATTGTGAGGTATGATTGGTTGCATGTGGTTATGATTTCTGGTTCGATAGTGCTGTAGTGCAAGGGTAAAACGTATTAGATAGATCGGCATAATCGCAGCAATTAGATTGTGCAACTCTGTAGTCTATTTCAGTATTTGTTCAGTTCATTGTCACACACCTTCCATAAATGTATCGCCATTGTTGTGTTAATCCTACCTTTATAGTAGGCCACTAGTAGGCTCGCCAAGTGATATAAATCCGAAAAGGGAAATTAGCCAATCGGAGAACAAAAATCAAAAAACCGAAAAGAGAAAAAAACAAGAAAATGATGATATAGAAAATAATTGTTTATTTCTATAGTCTCTAGCCACGGACTTGGTTTATTTTTACGCAAAATAAGTTATCGCGAAACTCTATTATTTACTATATTTTTTCCAGTTATTACCGAGTTGCTATTTAAAATACATTTTTTATAAAGTCTACATAGATCTACAACTTTACATAAATCTTATATAGAATACTATATAAAATTATATATGTTAATTTTTATATGTTATTTAAGGCCACGCAAAGTTGATTTTTCGTTTTGCATTACCCGCCGTCCCATTTTTTCAATTTTTTCAATTATTTTTATTTTATTTTTTTTTTAGATCTCAATTGTGCCAATTGATCGATTTTTCACATATATTTTTTCCCGCTATTTTCATCCGGTGTCACCCGATGGAGACCTTAATTTTCTGTAATTGTCCGATAGGACTGACAGGAAAAATAGGACTGCCAGCCTAATTTTTGATGCCATGTTATGCAAAATGAAAATTAACCTCGTGTAACCTTAAATGTGAACATTATTCTATTTGCAGTAAATTAAAAAAAAATCCGTCCGTTCGTCCCGAATTTTGAAATCCATGTAATGCAAAACGAAAAATCAACTTTTCGTGGCCTAATATAGAATTTAAGTAAAATTATTTAAACATTTATAAAAATAATTTTATAAAAAAACTTAAGTTAATGTTAATATATTTATATATTTACCAGTACGATCACGTTTCTTGTGTAACATGAAATGTGTATAGGGATGGTTTCCTTCAACTTTTTTGATGTCGCTTATCCTGATTTTTGCAAAAACCTTTTTTAGAAGGAGTAATGATTTTCATTTATTCGTTTTTGGAAAGAGTTAAAATTTTTACATACCAAATATGTAATAAATATGTAAATCACTGTTATGATGAAGGCTGGCGTCACTGATTATTATCTCTCATTATGATGTTAACGATGTTAATTTAAATTTTTACATTCCGTATATATATAATATAATTTCATATGCAAATCACTCATTATGATGCAAACTGGCGTCACTGATTATTTTAATTTCAATTCCAGTACGATCACGTTTCTTGTGTAACATGAAATGTGGGAAAGATGGTTTCCGATCAACTTTTATGATGTTTGCTATGCTGATTTTTGAGGGGTTATGGTGATTCTGACGACACGGATGACAACACGTGCATGTTAATGTATATTGAACGATGGTGTAGGAAATATATACCAGTACGATCACATGAAATGTGGAGGGATGGTTCTGTTCAACTTTTTGGTGCGCTATATTTTTTCCTATTTTGGAAGTTATTATGTTCATCGTGTTTTTTCCTATTTTAGTAGGTATTGGAAAATATCATATGATCAGTTAAGGTTGCATAATGATCGGGTACCATCATGCCGCTATCGCGGCATGATGGTACCCGATCATTATGCAACCTTAA
>QKWP01001453.1:81643-123204 GCA_003550325.1 Gigaspora rosea
AAAAAAAAAAAAAAAAAAAAAAAAAATTGCGTGACCTTTGATGTCCTTTGATGTAAAAAAAAAAATTATAAATTATTATTCATCACGTCACCCCTGATCGACCAATTTTTATGTTTGTTTTGATTTTACATTAAACAAAACAAATAACGCCCGGACTAAGATTAGGATTAGCGTTTGGTAGATGCAATAACTAGAGACCCTCACTCTCTAACCCAAATTTTCGCAAGGAATTTTTTTTGTTAAAAAAAAGTATAGTTACATAGTCAAAATTTTAGGTTAGAAGCGATTGTTTAAAAAAAACTTGTTTCGTCTCGATTTCGCGTTACACCTGATCCTGCATCCCGATTGGTTAAATGATAACCGCTATTCTAAAGAAAAAAAAGACTAATCTATATAAAAATTCGGGTCGGGTCGGGTCGGGTTAATTCTCAACCCGAACCCGACCCGAACCCGACCCGAAACTTTCGGGTCAAAATTTTCTAACCCGAAGCCGACCCGACCCGAAATTTCGGGTCGGGTTTCGGGTTGACCCGACCCGATTCGGAGCACTAATTAGAATAGTTTACAATTTGCATTAGTAATAATTCATTGGCCATATATTTGAGAAAATTTAATGTGTATGTCCAAGAAATTTAATAACTGAAAAACTGTTGCTAAAATACCTATATTTATATCTTTTTTATTTTAATTATACATATTAACCTGTCTAAAAACAAAAATGGAATTTTTATTAACGTTTGATTATAGGCTTTACAGGTATGTAATAAGTCACATTAAGCATTGATGCACATCATATTTGATAGTTTACGTACATTCGTACGTACTCATTGTAATGATGTCTGACGAATGATGAACCTATTTCGTCGGGCAGATTCGAATTAACGAATGACGAAGCCGTGACGAATGACGAAACTCATGACGAAATGTAAATTTTATATGACAAATGTAAGTAAAAGTTAAAAAAGGTAATTTATCTTCAGACGTTTATTTAAACCTAGTTAATGGAAATTAATTAGTCCATGCAAACTTAATTTTTTTTGTTTATCATATCTATTTTAATTTTTTTTGTGACATTATCCGACATTATCCGATGAGTATCCGATCGTCTGACAAAGAAAAGACCAACGAAACTTTATAAAAAAAACAGAAATTTTGATAAAAATTTAAAATTCGGAATATCCAGATGTGTTATAGAGGAACTTGTTGAAAGATAGATACTGTAGCTACAATTTAATATTTTATTGGTCAAATTAATTTCAAAAGTTTCGTCAATCGTCAGTTACGTCATATCGTCAAGTTTCGGCAGACGAAACCATTGACGAAACTATTTCGTCAGTGCTGAATAAAAATCCCTTTATGCAATACTTATCATTGTTTATCGTTATCATTATGCATACATGGTTTATTACTGCAACCATCGTCTTTTTGAAAACTGTACCTCTTTATCAGATTAATACTACGAATTAATCATCTTATCCAATATGTTAAAAATTAGGATCAAATTCAAGTCAGGCCTTTTTGAAGTTAAATTTCGTTTGACATTCTTTATGAAGCTTAAGCACAGTGGAGAGGAGGACCAATTCAACAAACACTAAGTTATGTTGCAAAAATAATCACATCTTATTTGTTGGTTTAGTATCACTAGAATTTTGGAAGGAGTGATCTGATGACTCTTTTGCGCAATTCTGATCAGAAAAATTGTTCCAACAAAAAAGATCAGCACGGTTGATCTGCCCGAGCTTTTTTAGATCGACACAGTCCATGATTTTTCAATCGGTCCGTAACATTAGCCGAGACATTTAATAGATTTCCTTTAAAGTTACAGGGAACTATATTTAAACAGAACCTAAGACTCGCAACACTCATGACCCCTAGCTAACTTCCATTTTCTTTTCTCTACTACATTAAGCATTGCCTTTCAATGATGATTTTCTATTTCATTTAGACATTAAATTTATTCACCCAACAACATTGCGATATTCTTTAACCTATAATTAAGAAATAATATTGTGTAAAGGATGAATTTCATGGTCATATGGGGTCTTTGCTTTGAAAATGACCTTACGGGACTATGTAGATCTTATGGATAAAAATTAATGTTTCTAGCCATCCAATAATCCAATTCAAAAAAACTTTTTTTATATTTTGTAAAACTCACTAAGCTCTACAAAATAAAAAAAAGTTTATTTGAATTGGATTACTGGATGGCTAGAAATTTTAATTTTTATTCATAAGATCTACATAGTCACGTAAGGTCATTTTCAAGGCAAAGACCCCATATGATGTATGAAAATGGGTCTAAACAAATTTGTGTTTTTAATGAACGTTCTTTTCACATTCATCGTATGATTATTTTACTATTAAATACCTTTGTTGGAAATTTTGAGTCCTGTGATCTGTTCATTTTTAACCTTTTTTTTTTTTAACCGGTTCTCTGACAAATTATATCCATGATTCACTCTTGATCAACTTTCTGATCTATATAAATTTATTTTAATAAATTAGAATATATTTAGCATTAGAATTTATAATGATACGATGAATTAAAATATAAAAGTTTAATATGTGTAAATCTTGGAGTCATGTGGATAAGCCGTGGGATGATCCGGGAATAAATACTTGAATAAGCCAGATGGGCTTGATATATAAATAAAGCTTGCAACGAATTGATCGTACTGTATCAGATGTGAAAGTAATTAGTATTTATTATATAAATTGTCTGTAATTGGATTATACCAACTTTCTAATAATTAAGTAATTTAAGACACTAAAAATAATCGATAGGAACATTTTTATCATCTCCTTCTTTAAAATAAATTATGCCAAATTTTATTTTATTCATAAGATTAATCGGGTTGGCCCACAAAAACATGGGTCGACCTATAGATGCTGGTGAAATTAAGCAGTTTCACCAGGTGAAATGGTGAAATAGTTTCACCAGAATTACACCAAAATAAAAATTTGGTGAAATGGTGAAATGGTGAATTGGTGAAACGGTGTAATGGTGAAACGGTGAATTGGTGAAACGGTGAATTGGTGAATTGGTGAATTGGTGAATTGGTGAATTGGTGATTGGTGAATTGGTGAAATGGTGAAACGGTGAACTGGTGAATTGGTGAATTGGTAAAACGGGCGCAGTCCAAAATTTCCGGATTTTACACAAAAGTCATCTCAAAATTTCGATTATGAAACAATCTTTTGGCTTTTAACAAAAAATATTTCTTGGAAATTTTGCTATAAACTACGTCACCCCAATCCCAAACCACCCTTACCCTAACTATAAGCAAGGGCTTAAAGTAACATCCGGAAATTTTGGACTGCACCCTGATGCTGTTATGGTGATTTGGTGAAACGGTTCAGTCTTCTAAAAAAGAAGCACTTTTGCTTTCAATTAGATACACGAGATCGACTAACTTGTTTGGTGTTAGAATAAATTAAGGTAAAGTTACTTGCTTCTGCACTTTACAGATTTTATTTTTAAATTGTGCATTTTGTGATCTAAATTCGAACTTACCGTAAGCAATCATTATTCAAACTTTGCCTTATACTAAAATACAGTACTAGTCGTTTTACTAAAACTAAATTGAAATATCTTATTAACAAACCATTTTTTATATATTGCTATGAACATGACGTAGGTACTGAGAAAAAGCATTTTATTGATATTTAAAATCTGCTGAAGGTTGCGACCCTGACGGAAAATTGAATCTCAGATTCTATTACGGGAGTGTGGGCCGAAAAAAAAATGTAAAGAAGGCATTTGAATGTTTATTTTAAATCTGCTGAAGATGCTAATTTTGGTGAAAAGTCGTAGTCTTTGATATATTGTATAGGCACTGATATAGGAATTGGCACTGCTAAAGACAAAAAAAGCGTTTGAATGGTTTTTAAAATATGTAGAATGCAGTAATTCTATTAGATAATTTAGTCATAAGAATCTGCAATAAAAATGGTATAGGCGTTACAAAAAGTATGACATTTGAACAGTATTCAAAATCTGTTAAAGGAGATGATCTTAATGGACGACACAGCCTTGTGTTTTACTATAAGAATGGTTTTTACACTACTAAAGATGAAAGAAGTGGTATTTAGGAAAATACATTCTTGGATCTTCTATGAGAACGTATAGGTACTGCTGAAGATGAAAAGAAAGCGTTTGAATGGTATTAAAATCTGCTGAAGATGGCGACTATAATTTTGGTTGTTGCTATGAATATGGCGTCGGTACTGCTAAGAATAAAAAAAAAAAAAAGTATTTCCTGGGAAATATATAGTGCATTTATTTACGGAGGGTTTTACTACATTGTAATATTTGTAATTTTTATGTGATCAAATAAAATTATTTTATGAATGATTTTTTTTTATTTTTATTTTGAAAGTGTTACATATCGGTTCAAGAAATAAATATATTTAAGATTAGGTCAATATAAAAAAGACTAAGACGAATTGAAATTTTGGCATATTTATTCAGTTGATTACTAACTGATTGTTATTAATATCGTCTCTCTTTTCGATTATTTCAATTCTAATTTCTTAATAATAATACCCAACATTAAATAGTTCATATATATTATACTGTACAGTACATAACCGCAGATTTTTGATAATATTCAGGCATCTTATCCCTTGCAATTCCAATTCATTTATGATAACAATACCCAGCATTACACGTTCCATCAAGTTAATAAAACCTACACTGGTGAATTTTAAAAATTCGACATGTCGAATGGCAACATTCGACTACCATTCGACATGTCAAAATTTACCAGTGCTAGCAAATTTTTGGTGGTAAATCAATGCCTTATGTTCATTCTTTTCTAATGCTCTATGCTACCTTCAACATCCGGATTCATTGATATGTTTTTCTTCACTTCGCCTGCATGTATAATAGAATAAATAGAATGCTAATAAGTGTTAATGATATATTTCTTTGTTATAAATCCAAAATACTCTAATCTATGGTTTCGGTTAGAATCATGGCCTTAATTTGGGCCTACTTCAAAATTACTTCACCTGGACTTTTTAGCCTTCACGTATATAAGCCTGGTTGCAAGAGGAGTTAAAATTTTAAAGTTGTAAGTTTAGGTTTTGAAACTACTGATCTTAAAAGTAGGTTCGCAACAAATGAATTGGATTTGTTTAAATATCGTACTATACAATTTTTTTTTTTTTTTTTTTTTGGTTTTTTGTCATTCACATTCCAATAATAAGAAATTTTTACGCCGTATATTACTATTAAATGTCGATTTACCTTAAACCTTATATTTATTAATATCGAATAAATGAAAAAAAATTTATTACATGCATGATTAAAATACTAATATAATAAATTTTTTAATCCTCTTCATTTTGCAATACCATTTGACGTGCTAACTCAATAGGATCATAACTCATATTACCTACATCTCTAGCCCGATTAGTTGTAACAGGTTCTGAAGAAAATACTGCATCTCCAGATGCTAAAAACTCTGTTAACGTTAAATCTACTAAATCTGCAATATTTAACGTTAAACTTTCAAAATATTCGCTTTCATTAATATCATCCAAATTATTAGTCTCGCCATTATCAGTATTTTCGTCTGACATTTCAAGCAAATCATATGTAACCATAGATGTATTAATACTTTCATATAACTCTTCGTTATTTAAATTTTTGCCATAAAGTTGAAGTTCTTTATCAGAATTTGAAAGATAGTAAGAGCGTATTTTTGCCATATCTTCTACTCGAGAAATACAAAGTCGAGTTCGCTTATCACCATAAAACCATTTAAGCATTGAGAAGTTTCTTTCGCAGACGGCTTGTGAAGGAACAATCGAGAATAAACGTAATGCTAATTGTTGGAGTTGATCTTGATCATCATCAACATATACGCTATGCCACCATTTAATTGGTGTTTCACGAGTAGAATTATAGGAAAGATGGTAAGGTTTATCTTTCCGTTTCCAACTTCGCATTTCTACCAATAATTGTGTACATGACTCTTCCGAATAATGTAAATCATTCCAAATTAATGCAGCTGTTTCATAAATATTATCCAATACTGTTCTCTTTAAGCCACGACCTAATACATATATATAATTAATTTTATATACAATATATACTTAAAAAAAATTTAGCCAAAATCGAAATCTTTATGTGACCTGATTATAAATTTTATATCTAAAAACTGGGTTTTATATATAAAATTTATGATCGGGTCGCATCTCTAGACTTATATATATATACCTCTATATAAAGGATGTAACCAGTATACAAGAATTGTAACAGGATTTACAAGTTCATCGAATCGTCGATTAAAATTATTAATAATATTTTTTTTCCATGGGTTAGAATTTTCAACTCGATTAATATTTGCAGCTAATTTAACCAAACCAATAAAAACATCAGCTAAATTGGCTGTTTTAGCTTCTAAACAATTTGTTAATTCCTTTACAGGTTTTAAAATAACAGAAACCTGACGGCACTTAATATAAAAATCTTCATCCTCAAGAAGATCAAATACCGCAGTATTAGAGATTACAGACATGTGATTTTCCAAAATCTATAAAAAAATTATACTATCGTTATATACTATAAAAAATAAATATAATATTAACTATTACACTTACCCAATCAAAAACGGGCTTGGATCTAACAATTGAATCTACTGTCGTAAAAAGTGTTCCCCAACGAGTTTTGCAATATGATTTAATTTCCCCACCTTTGATTTTCATAAGACGAAGTTGTTCTGAATAATATCCATGAGCAATATGAGAATTATGAAAAAAATTTAAAATTAAGCCGCATTTGGTAATAATATCTTTAATTGAATCTAATTTACTAAAATCAGATGCAAGCAAGTTTACTGCATGTGCAGCGCATCTAATATTTAATATAGAAGGGTAAGTGTTGTGAACAATTTGACGGGCTACTCGAAGATTTGCTCCTGAATCTGTAACAATTGCCACAAACTTTTCAACTCCTATTTTTTCAATAAAACTTAAAATTTCACTAGCCATAAATTCTCCCGTATGACTAACTTTGTTATACTCCTTAAGTTTAATAAGATATTCTTTACGTTTAGATGTAGTGATTATAAAGTTATAAATTGAATCGTGAGCAGGTGATGTCCATCCGTCAAGGGCTATTATAATATGATAAAAAAAAATTTTTTTTAAATTTTAATTTATTAATTATAATTTTTTAAAAAAAAATTATATTACATACATAAAGTAAGAAATTTTTCTTTTTCTAGATCATTATCAATTCGTTTATCAATTCTTAAAACTTCTTGGTCTAAAAAACGACCAGAAAGCATATCACGTGATGGAAGTTCATATCCAGGAATTGCAAGTTGAAACAAATCAATTATGAAAGGATTTTCTACAGTTTCGAATGAAAAATTACACATAATCCAAGCTTTTAAAATAGCTTTATTTAAAGATTCTACTCGTGCTTCAGGAAGTGGTTCAATTTTTGGAAAATGGATTGTAATTTCAGATTGATTATGCTTTATTTTTTTTCGTACTGTAGTTTTTTCTTCAGCAATAATATCTCTCCAAAAATATTTAACTTCATCAGGAACATTTAAACATTGTCGAGCAAGATGCAAGCGCATATCATCAGGTCGACCTCTTTCCCATGAAACAGGACAATATTTACAACTAGCTTTATAATGTCCCCGACCTAAACTGGAACCTTGATTAAAATAAAGCCAAATATCTCCTTGCTTTTTACCACCAACATTTCTGCGTTTTGTAAGTGATTGGCTCGATTCATTTGTTTTGTTTGTTTCACTGTATTCTTGTGGTTCATTTTCACTTTGTGATGCCATTAATTTTCAAAAAAGATATGTATCGTCGTAAATATATATCAATATATATATCGTCCTATTATAATCAGGATTCAGTATTCGATACTAGATTTAAACTTGATACACGTTTTAGTTAAATCGTTAAATTTAAATACTACCATATAAAGTAAGTAATGTAAAGTAACATTTAGAATTTTAACATGATGTTTCCTTTTATAAATAACCATTATTTTTTCATTAAAGCATGAAACCGGATTTTTTTTTTATCTGTACGGATATATCCTTTAAAAAAATTAATTACTAATTTTTTTAATCCAGTTGTTTTTAGATTACACGGATATCCACGGATCTTGCGGATGACCTAAACCCCTTTAAATAACCGGATATTCTACGGATACCACAGATAAGTGAGCAGGTTTTGCATTGATATCTGATTAAAATCACGATATACTGTTATACACTGACAAAAAAG
The DNA here is from genome assembly GCA_003550325.1 of Gigaspora rosea. Taxonomy (NCBI): domain Eukaryota; kingdom Fungi; phylum Glomeromycota; class Glomeromycetes; order Diversisporales; family Gigasporaceae; genus Gigaspora; species Gigaspora rosea. Next base: position 89,909 of record QKWP01001453.1, read on the forward strand.
TTTTTTATCATTGTGAAAGCGTGAGATTTATTCTCATGCTGATAGATATCAGTGGCTGATTTTGAAATTTTGGCTGGAATCGAAACCACCGCTTCTAATTGGCTAATTCAGTTTCAGCGAACTTTGATGATTTGAATTTATTCGTTGCATGTAAAGAAATTATGAAGAATTATAAATTTTAACCGATTTAATTTATTTTAACTTCTTTTTTTTTTGCATTCTGAGCCCTAATTAAAAAATACGGCTTCTGTTCAGGTAATTTTTTAATATTAGTAATCATATGAAACACTATTTAATAAAAATCGAATTGCTTTATTTAATAAATAAAATCGAACCGGTAATTTTATTTATTTATTATAGTGATTACGTCTTTACAATTAAAAATCAAACAATCGAGATTTTTAAAGATTGTGTTTTTAAAACATTTGCCATCCTACTACTATAACATGTAAATTCGTGATGTGACCTGTTATCCAAAGGACACATCGCTATATCTGGATATGTGTTAGTTATACAGATATGTAGTTCTGACCTCTAAGTGTACTAGTAAACTGAAATAATTCTGGACTGGAAATTCCATTCCGCCATTTTACTATTCTACTATCTCACCATTTCACCAATTCACCGATTCACCAATTCATCAATTCACCATTTCACCAATTCACCAATTCACCAATTCACCAATTCACCAATTCACCAATTACACCAATTACACCAATTCACCAGTTACACCAGTTTCACCATTACCGATTGGTGATTGGTGAAATGGTGAAATCATTTCACCACTCGGATTTAGTTTCACCAGCATCTATAGGTCGACCCATATCACTAGCTGCAGCATCAAACTATCCTCTTGTTGGAAAAACAATACAGTGTGCTCAAGAAGATGTAGTAAGATTTGGTGGTGACTTACATGGATAATGCAAAAAATTGTTAATTTCGCCGAATATCGCATATAAATTTAATATATTTGATTACAAATTCGTGTATAAATTTAATATTTAAATATTTTCAAATGCACCGTAATTATGTTTGATTCAATATGTGTATAAATTTAATATTTAAATACTGTATTTCTAATACTTTATAATAAAATTTTTTATTAATTATAAATTTATACTGATTGAAAACGACTTACGTCATTTTCAAATTGAAAGTCAATTAATAATTGTAACTAGGGATGGGCAAATTAATAATTATATAATCGAATGGCTAAAATTTAACCCTTATATATTTTTATAAATTATTACATATCTTTAAGCAAGGACGATCATCGACCCGAGTTTTGTGGGGGCTTCCCTGGGGCCGTCATTTAGTAAGAGTCTTCGGTTACGAATAAACATCATATACCGATTACGTATATCGATTACGTTATTTTGTATAAAAATGTATAAAAAAACGGTTGTTTGAATGTGATGACATATTTATATACAATGTCAAATTGGTCTTTAACAAATAAACGTGCTACAAAAATGGCATGTATTAATGGCATAATTCTACCATATGGTAGAATGCCGTAATGCCGTAATTCAGTAATTCTACTGCCAACACTAATATAGACTAATAATCCCATACAATATCAAGAATATGTAGAAGCAAGTCAAGTATTTTGATATGTGCTCACGTCCTCGCTTTTCACATACACCATTCAAAGTTTGCGGACATTTACTTAATTCGTAGTTTAACCGCCATTTCATTAGATTTTCAACACCATTCCTTTCCGAAGTCTCATTTTCTTTCTGCAGCTCTTATATGTGATGTAATGAAAGACCAAAAGATCTTAATTGCTAGTAATATTAATAAAATATATCAATTTTAAATAGCTCAAATTAGGCATTAATGAAAATTACGATTTTCAAATTGAGAATAAAAAAAAAAAAATGATGATTTTGCAAATATGGAGTGCTCCGTATTAAAAGGTCCCATTTTTACATTTATCTCATTTTGAGATAATTGAGTTTAACCATTTGTTTTGATTTTCGGACTGATTCGGGATTAATTAAATTTCACGATTTTGATTGGTTAAAGAAGGCAGGTGACTATCGGATAATCTCGTGACGTGTTGGCTCTACGCAGCCTCATGTAATTTTTCTTTTTAAATTATCTTGATTTTTTATTATGCAAATCAACTTTTATTAATAATTGAAAAATATCAATTATGTCAAAATTTACATGAATTTAATAAAAACTCATTTTTCAAAAAATTGTAAAAATGGGCCCTTTTAATACGGAGCACTCCATATGTTTCCGTAACATAAATGTGAATGAATTATATTGAAATATTGAATTTATTCAATTCCTAAACTCTAATGAAAATTTTCAAACACGGAATATCTATTTTATATTCTATTACTTTCCAACAAAGAAACCATAATTTCTTGTCGTAAATTATTATCAACATTACTATGAAAGTTATCATTTTAGTTAATTTATTATTAATTATTACTTCTACGTTACAAAATTATCTGATGGTTTATTCTCAAAGTGAACCATTAGCAAAATTATGGAATGTAACTGATAATGAAGTAGTTACGCTATTGGAATTGGAAAGAAATTTAACCATGGTGGATGGACTTCTACAACCAATACTAGAAGAATATAACACAAGTTTTGGAGGAACTTACATCAATGTATTAATGAATTGTATATTTGTTTATACAGTAGACTCCACAAAAATTGATATTATAAAATCCAGAATGGATCCTTATTCTCACTTCTTGAATTTTACAAGTGCAACAAATTCTTTAGTTGCATTAAGAAATGCGTTTGATGGAGTATCCGAACAAGCTCAAAGATTAAAACCCTTTATAGTTTATTGTTTCATTGATATAGAATTTAATAATGTCGGTTTATTTTTATATAAATATTATAACAACTCAAATAGAGAATTTTTAGAGGCAATCCAACAATATAACGTAACTTTTCACTACTTGGATAAACGTAAACTACATTCTATTCAAAATGATGTTGACGTATATAATATTATAGCAAGAGATATAAAGACTCCAATCATAGACGTCCAAAGTGATGATAATATTACAGCGAGAAATATAAAACTTCCAATATTAGGCGGTGAAGGAATATATAATCTAGACGATCATTTAGAATGTTCAGCGGGTTTTGGGGCAAAAAGAAAAGATAAAGAAGATTATTTTATTATAACTGCAGGCCATTGCACCAAAACAAAGTTTAATACTATTTTTAAACTTTTTAGTTGGAATGAAAATACAACTGGCCCTACGATAGGGTTTATGTTAAGACATCAAATTGAACCGATCGACATTGGTGCAATCTTTATAGGTAGTGATAAGTATGAACCATCAATGCTTATAAGAAATACGGATACTATACAAAATAAAGAGTTGATTACTTATGATGTATCTGTATCAAGCAGTTATGGTACTCATTTATGTAAATCTGGCCGCACTACACATGTTACTTGTGGATACGTAAAAGGATTAAATGGGTTTTTTACGGATGATAAAAAACAATTTAATGGTCAAGTAACCTTTACAAACATATTTGGCGAAAAAGGTGATAGTGGAGGGCCTGGATTTTCGTATAAACAAGATTTACGAAGTGTTAGTCTAAATAGCATAACAGTTGCAGGTGTTAACAGAGCAGGGGTTCAACTACACATCTTATTACCGATAGAACCAATGGAACAATTTCTCAGAAATGATAATTTGGAGATAATCTTATATGATAATCCTACCGGAATTTATTACCGGACATGAATTTTTACGGATCATTTCTATTTATGTCATGTAGATTTATACTTATGTTGCCAATAGTAAATATTTATGTTATTTTCTCCAATAGCATGTGAAGTTAGACCGACGTTAGGGTTAGTATTAGAGTTGGAATTGTGCATATTATTGTGAAATTTAACAAGGAATTTTTTTTGCTAGAGCGTTCTTGAAAAAGCCGTTGCATAAATATCACACCTGATTTTGCGATCTACATAGAAAATTTCTCTTTTATGGATTTGTATCACTGCAGAAATAAGTATACATACGTCGACATACTCACATACTCACTTAATAATTGTCACATGTAGTTTAAAAAAATAAAGCGTTCACACAAATAACTACAAGCTTGAAAATTATTAAATAAATGCTGCCATTTCAATTATATTTTTATCGAATGCAATTTCTAATAAATAAGATAGATCGTGACCGGTACAAAATGTACAGTAATTGAAAGTCCAAGGTGCCATTTCCGTTGGCAGCACTCAAATGTGTTATTTTAAAAAATTAGTAATTACCAGATAATCTGGACGGCAAAAATTCTGGCCAAAAATTTACGCAAAATGGAAAAATCTAGAAATCAATTATCTAAATCTTTAGTGGAATGTAATTTTTCTTAGTATTTTCTAATAAAAATTTCTTAACTTACACTATGTGTACCTTACACATATTATTATTAATTATACTATGTGTACAATACACATATTTTTATTTATTGTACTATGCGTACATTACACGTATTATTATTTATTTATACATATAGACTTTATATTCCAATAGCGTGCTGCGGTAGGTCTATGGTACATTGTTGTGATTCATGCATTCGACTAATGTATGATGTAATCCTTACAGTGTTGGGCAATATGGACATTTGGACATATTAAAAATAATATGGACAAATATGGACATAGTAATTTATGGACATGGACATATAGATTTGGACATAGTCCAAATTTTTTAAAAAATATGGACATATACCAAGTGCCAACACTGAATCCTTAAATATAAATACAAAAGTGATAACAATAACAAGTCATGCGCCTGCCCATGCGCTGGGAGTTTAGTTATCTATATTTTTTTTATATTGTTGTCATTCTAAAATGCTAATAGGAAAAAATTGCTTTTAAGTTTCATCAATCATTTCTTCCCTAATGAAGAGAAAATTCATGCTGCAGATTAGCTACAAGTATTAGATTATTGAAGATTATAAAATACGATGTGATTAAATTTATGAATTTATGCATTTTAATATTAATATACTTACTCAACTTTCTAAACAAATTTCATGGAGAGAGTTACGCCTATACTGTATATGCTTGTAGAAGAGATATCTTTTGACAATAACAATGATGATATAACTTATTTTTTTCTTTTTTTTTTATTTCCAAGTTTTGTATATATTCATATTTCTTCTCAGCTTAACTGTTAATAACAGAATAAAGGAACTCTCAGGGTTGTGGAATATGCTAAAAGAACTGTTTTTTTGCAAGTTGCTTAATACATTTACAAGGACCCCGGACATCTCTGATATATGTCATATTTTTTTTAGCAAATTGATTCAAATTTGATCTAAGGTCCAAATTTAAATTTTAGCAAATTGAAGTTAATTTTAAAAAGGGTCATAATTGAATTTTTGGCGATTTTACACATGTTATATTTTATTTTTAGCAATTTATCCACATTTTGCAAGAATTATTATAACAAGTTAAGTTATACTATGATGATCGATCCAGATATAACAAGTTATTAATGGCTATATAGAGCAAAATTATAATAGATTATAATTAAAAATAAGTAAAAGTAGTTGTTGCATATAATCAAACTTTAGTATCAATAGCAACTAGCACATGTATTATGATTATTGATCATAGTTGTATGTCAATAAACAAATAATTATGTAATGCAATTGTGCAGGATTATCATTAAGCAAATTAGTTAGTAATTCATATAATAATTGTATAATTATTATATAGTTAGTATCTTCACTAAAATTTTCAAGAAATATAAAATTAAATATAACAACATAATGTATTTTAATATGCTAAATAAGTTTTTTAGAGCACAAAGTTAGAATCAATTTGTAAAATTTTGAAAATCATAATATTTTTAAAAATTATTTTATTTGAATTCTATGGATTCGTAGAATTAAAATAAAAAATTTTCTATCAAATTTGGTTGAGAACTCATGGAGATATCTTTGATGAAAGTTCCTGTAAACAATTTCAACTTTGTAATATGTTTTTTTGCTTTTTAAAATAACTCACTGTTCAGCAATGATTTACAAAAAATTTTACTATGCTAACTAAAAAATTTTATAACAAGACTGTAGCGCATATCATTGACTAATAGAACCTCAAATTTTATGAAAAAATATTGAAAATTCGTAAAGATATTAATATTTTTATAAATTTGGATGCATATATTTTTGCAAGTTTTCCCTAAAGTCAAATGCTTCCAGAAACATTTTCTCAAAATAAAACCTCTAAAATGTGACTAAGTAAGTTAATAGTATAGTATTCGAGAGTCTTCAGTTAAAATTTATCAAAAATAGATTAATATTGACGAAGTTATGATAATTTTTTAATTTGCTTCCAGATTCAAGATTTTCTAAAATTTTCAATTTTTATAAAAACAGAAAAATCACTATCACAAGCTAGATTTTTACAAGTTCAAATGAACAAGTTACTGCATACTAATATAATCAATAGAGAATAGGCTAAAATTTTGCTTTCTAAAATTTCAAGTTACTTGGTTAAATATTTATTCTATAATAGCTTTTTTCATTTAATGCAGCTTCTTAATAATATACTTTTTGGAAATAGAAGAATCTTTTATCAAAGAAATCTCTACAAGTTCTTGACCAAATTTGATAAAAATTTTTTATTTGAATTCTATATATTTGTAGAATTCAAACAAAAAAATTTTTAACGAATTTGATCAAGTAGTTGCAAAAATATCTTTTATCAATGTTTTAAAGAATTTCAAAACATATATCACATGACAGATATATTTAAATTTGTTGACAAAATTTGATCAAGGAAATCTCCGCAACCACCTGATCAAATTTAATGAAAATTTTTTTTACTTATTCCCGGATCTATAAAATTCAAATTAAAAAATTTTTATCAAATTTGATCAAGTGGTTGGAGAGATATCCTTACTCAAAGGTTTGTAAAAAATTTAAATGTATCTGTCATGTGATACAAATTTTGAAATTCTCTAAAACTTTAATCAAAGATATCTCTGCAACCCCCTGATCAAATTCAATGAAACTTTTTTAATTTGAATTCTATGCATCTATAGAATTCAAATATATCAAATTTGATTAGGTGGTTGCGATCAAAGTTTTAGAGAATTTTAAAACATGTATCACATGACAAATACATTTAAATTTTTGACAAACCTTTGATCAAGGATATCTTGATCAAATTTGATGAAATTTTTTTATTTGAATTTTATTGATCTGTAGAATAAGTAAAAAATTTTTATCAAATTTGATCAGGTGGTTGCAGAGATATCCTTGATCAAAGTTTGTCAACAAATTTAAATGTATTTGTTATGTGATACACATTTTGAAATTTTCTAAAACTTTAATTAAAGATATCTTTGCAACCACTTGATCAAATTTGATAAAAATTTTTTATTTGAATTCTATGGATCCATAAAATTCAAATAAAAAAATTTTCACCAAATTTGATCAGTAGTTGATAAGATTCCTTTGCTCAAAGTTTTAGAAAAATTTGGTGCAGCTTGTTTTTGATAGAAGTTTTAATTTTTTCTAAAACTTGAGAATTTGATCAGGTGGTTGCTAAGATAACTTTGCCCAAAGTTTTAGAAAAATTTGGTGCAGCTCGTATTTTAATAGACATTTTGATTTTTTTTAAAACTTTAAACAAAGGTATCTTAGCAATTATCTGATCAAATTTGATAAAAATTTTTTATTTTAATTCTATGGATCTATAAAATTCAAATAAAAAATTTTATCAAATTTGATTAAGTGGGTGCTAAGATATCTTTGCTCAAAGTTAAGATTTTCATTTCAAATTTTATATATTCAAAAGTGGGTTTACATTTTAAAAGTGGGTTTTACATATTTTATATATTCAAAAGGAGTTTTACATATTCAAAAACAAATTTATATATTTTATATATTCAAAAGAGGGTTTTAACAGCTATTACAGTTTTAAAAAATTTGTACTATATTTATTTATCCAATGCTAGATGTTATAATTTAGTTTTTAGCAAATTACTATAAAATTTATTTGTAATAATCCAACTTTTAGCAAATTTACTTGATTTTAGGGTAGCAAAAATGTCTAAATTCATGCAAATCACTTATGACCTATATGAGAGATGTCCAGGGCCCTCATTTACAAAACTTTGGCAATTTTCAATTAAACTTTGTTGAGTTCCAGATGTGTTAGTACATGTTCAATTCAGAGTTCAGCACGAGAGTTGCTTAAGCTCTTATCTACTTTTGCAATACATTTGCTTTGCTTTGAATATTTTGTAGAGTGTCAGCGATAGTATATTTCTTTTCTTACAGCAGGTATTTAATTTATAGATTGTGCCAGTAATTAATCAAGGCAAATTTTGCTAACATTATTCTAGATGGTGATTAACTATACACTCCATTATGCAAGCATAACTACATTCCTGGAATGTATGTGTGTACTATTTTTGGCAAAAGAAATATTTATATTATGTAGCAGTGGTGCAGAAAAATTAATTGCTAAATTACTTGCATAAATGTTATGTATTCCACAAAGTTATTGTTTATCTAAAATTGGTTATTGTTTTTATTTTTTTCATAGATTAAGATTTAAAGCTTCTTGTTTCATATTCATGACAACATTTTTAATAATAAATTTGTTTATTTGGACGAACTGTCATGTGTGTATTCATATAAGCCATTAAGAATGAGTAAAGTTTACATTTCTATTATTTTAAAATTTAGTTTATTTATAAATTTTTTATTTCCTGATTTTCATTCTATCATATTTTCTTTCAGTACATTTTTCAACACATCATAAGTAAGCTATAGCTTAGAAATAATATTCGCAATAAATGATTTGAGTTATGGATTTAGAGGATTTACAGTAGTGATGGGCAAATCCTGATTTTTTCAAAAATCCCACGCGGGATGCGGGATCCCACGTGGGATAGCACGGGATTCGCGGGATTCGCGGGATCGAGTAGAGTTTCGGAATTTTTCACGATTAATAAATATATATATATATCATCACTAAGAATGTAATTTCTCGTTAAAATAATAATCATTTCTTATAAATCTAACTACATTTATTACAAATAAAAATGCTTATGTAGATTTTACCTACTTTTAATACATTTGGATCTTATAATTATTAAATTCATCAATTCAGATTTGCCTTAATTTTATCAATTTTTAAAATATTATTATATAAATATATATTTAAAAATTATAATGGTAACAAGTCGATCAATCATAAGCGTATAAAAATTTATAAGTAATCAGGTGCATAATCAGGTATAAATGTGCTAAAATTTATAAGTGATCAGGTACTGTACATACGTACAAAAACTTATAACCAGGTTATATACATACAAAAATTCATAAGCGACTCAGAAGAATTCATAATCAGCTTATAATTTCTGAATTACATAACTGATTGGCTCGAATTTTATTTAACCTTATCATTCATATTAAATAATCACTGAAATTGGATATTTTCTCCCATATGGTACACAATATTCTTGGTGTATTATTCGTGCAAGAAATTAAAAGTCTAGATTGCCACTTTATTAATCATGAAAATTTAAAAAATTTATTTCAACGTACAGTTTGCGCATTATCTATGTACGCACGTATATATGTGGAACGAAAATAAATAAAAGATTTAATATTTTTATGTAAATACATCAAATACTAATTAGGAATTGGCCCACTTATGTTAAAGCAGGCCGGATTATTTGTTAATGCGGGCCAGATGATATGCTAACGCAGGCCAGAAAATCTTATATTAAAAATCCCGCGCGGGATCACGCGCGGATCTCGCGCGTTGCCCATCACTAATTTACAGCCAGAACAGTAAGAATATACAGTATTAAAGATAATTTTATTATGATAGGTATCATCAATTTGTTAATGATGAAATCATCTAATTCGCAGGCTTTGTCAGGCTTAATTAATTTCGCCAGGCACATATTATATTGCAACTGAATGTAGGCATGTTCGCATATTTATTATGATTAACCGATTAATTGATAGAGTTTGAACGTTTCTTTATCATTGCATGTTTTTTATAAACTAGTATGTACGGTATATACTAAATATTATTACAATTTTTGATATAAAGTCTTTTTTTTTTTTTTGGACATCCATGTACACCCATTTCCATTTCCAGGCATGTTCAAACTTTGAATATCTAAAAATATTAATTAGGATAGCTGCGCGACGCAGTCACGCTAAAACCAGGAACGTATTAAGTATGACGCTACAGATCGTTTTTGAAAATTAACATATTTTTATTTTAATTATTGCGGTTGATGCTGATTCGAGGCCATTATAAAATAAGCATGATCATATGAAATTCTAGTTTGGTAATAATAATGAATTTTTTTATTAATTCATTTTAAGAAAGTCTTAAAATTATATGGATGATCTCTCATTCAGAAGGGTATTTTTTCTCATGATTATTATTTACACACAGTCGTATGCAGTACGCATCATAATAATGTAATGGCATAGTTATGTAAAAGTATTATCATAATTAGGGTAGCTGCGCAGCGTGGACGCAGCGCAGGATCAGCACGATCACGCGCGTTAAGTTCAAAATGTATGTTAATATTTGTCAATAATTTGTTAAATTTACTAGAATTTTTTATTCGTATCACATTTTAAAAAGACACTGGCTCATTTAGCGCAAATAAAAATAAATTAATTAAAGGCAGACCATTAGTTTGAGTGCTTCAATTATAACATGCTTTATTTATTCTTGCTCAATCAGGTGACTATTAACACCGAGAAAACAGATTCATTCTCCATTAATCACAGATTCGATATCAAAATATGTTACAGATTTCTAGAATATCGTAGTAACTACTATTATAAATTTTGAATGATCTAAAATGACGTAATGCGCAGGTAACCAATTAAAACATTTAAACGGACGAACTATAAATTTAGATGGAAATTTTATAATCAATAACGTCATGTTTGCATCATATTGCATAATCGACTTATGACGTTCAGTATATGTAAAAATGTTGACTCCTTCCAAAAATGAATAAATGAAAACCATTACTTCTACTAAAAAAGGATTCTGCGAAAATCAGCATAGGCCACGCCCAAAAAACGATCCCTCACACATTTATGTGATCGTACTGGTATATTGTAATTGTGAATAAATGAAAATCATTATTCCAACCCAAAAGGATTTTTCAAAAATCAACGTAGTGCATCAAAAAAGTTGAACGGAACCATCCCTCTCACATTTCATGTGATCGTACTGGTATTATGAATCATTTTTTAATAAAAGAACAGGGTGAAACCTGAGTTGCGAAATAGTGGAATCCGCTTTGTAGATCGGGTTAGGGTGAAAGAAAAGCGGATTTATTCCTCACGTGATGATCATAGCAGGTTTCACTATTTCACAACTCAGGTTTCACCCTGTCGTTTAATAAAAGTTGCTAAAATTTAAAACCGATTTTACTTTAAATGGCAAACCATTGATCGTAATTATGAAGTATTACAAATGACATAAGATTGTCACTTCATCAAAGTAAATGATTGGCTTACATGTGCCGCGCAGCGGCACATGTAAGCCAATCATTTACTAAGGAAGAACGAATTTTATGACCAATTTATTATAAGTTAATACATGATCTACATGCTGCATTCTTGATATAAATATATAAACCTCCTAACTAAATTTCATCTCGCTTTAACCTCCATCTAAAATTAGAAATTTATGTTACATAAAACAGGGAATGACCATGAGAAAAATGTATACCAATCAGCTTTAAGATTTTGCTTCCATTTCAGATGCCAGTAAAACCATACACTTACGTTCCTGGTATGCTTACCGAATTCTCATAATTTTCCCTTAGGAAATTAAACGGTTTCATAATAGATCATAGCAATTGAGCTTCATAATTAGCAAATAATGACGCATTTCGAAAAACGTATGATTTTTTAAATAACCTTTCTTTTTACTACAGCAAACTACCGTATTCAAGACCCCAAATATTAGACCCCATGTACTAGACCCGGGCGTGAATCTCAAATTCTAAAATGACTGAATACAGATTGTTTTTAAATAACTAGACTGCCCATTATAATTGAAAAATACAAATGCTTTTTAAATTTTCCTTGTAGTGGTACAAACTCTCCACAACGTACAAGATTCGGGTCTAATGTAGGTTTTAATCTTGATGAAATGAAGTGATTCAAGTCTTTTTACGGTTTGCTTAATTATAAGAGGAAAATAAAATAAGATTCTCTGGTTTTAATTTTGAAGCCCCCATTATTTTTTTAAAAAATACCCAAAGGTCGTTCAACAACACGTAAAGCAGATCATTTTTATCCTGGCGATGCTAGGAAAAATCGTTATTATCATGATTCGGCGTAAATTTTTGTCAAACAAAATAATTATCCATCTTTATAAATGAATCAAATGAAGCCCCAATTATTCTGAGGCTCCGAAATTCCTTATTGGATTTTTGGAAAATTACAAGATGAAATATAGTAAAAAGATTTTTGTAAAATTATAAAAGAACCATTAAAATTAAATTAAACAATCATCTAAAATTCAAGCTATTGTTTACAAAGTTTTCTTTTTTGCTTTGTCACTAAAATTTTTAAATTTTATTTCTAAAGCCGTTTCATTTTAATAACTCTTATTAAGAAATTTTCTCAACAACAAACCGCGAATTTTAATCAAATTTATCTTAAGTGTTAAAATAATATTTAATCCAAATAAATAAACTATTCAACATATTTTTTATTAATTTGGAATATTTCATAGTCCTCTAATGAAAAATGAGATACATTATTCTTATCTACAGGCACATTTCTAATTGGCTTTTCATATAATGTATGTTGACAATAACCTTTATTTTCTTTGTTAAAACTAACAAGGTCAAAATAAAACATTGGTCCAGCATTTATATTATTCGAAATTGTTTTCTTTTGTGTTTTTGCACGGCTTAGAATAGAATTTTGGATAGAACCTTTTCTTAATGAAAAAATAAAACTTTTATCGCAACTTATACTTTTATATGATTCAGGTTTCTCCCATCTAATAGGATTAAATCCGCCAAGAATTTCATCAGTGTCTTTAACTTTTATAATTAAAATGGCATTCTTTTTCTTATCACATAAATTCCAAAATGTGCCAACAGTAAAGCCATCTCTACTTCCACGAAGCAGTAATCAAAATTCATATGGATTGTTTTTCGTAGAATATGTAGTAGTTTTTTCATCAACCCATGAAGCAATTTCAACTGCATGTTCTTCGTTAATAATTGTTGAAAATGGTTCTGTCAATCTCATTGGTAATATTGGTGTTAAATAACACGTGGTGAAAGGACTATTGACGATATTGGTCGGTTTGGATCCACAATCCTTTCCATCTTTCCAAAGATTTTTATCTATAATTGTCTGGTATGGTTGTACATTATCAACAATGTCATTACCAGATATTTGAAAGTACGAATAAGAGGTAAAAAATTTTGTAAAGTAGTTTTCAAAGTTTGAAAATTTTCAAGAGTCCATTCTTCAGGGTCTGATGGTAAGCCTTGATTTTGTGCAACTCCCCATTTAAGGCCACGCAAAGTTAAATTTTCGTTTTGTATTACCCGCCGACCCATTTTTTCAAATTTTCCATTTTTTTTTTTTAAAGTCCCAATTGTTCCAATTATTCTATTTTTGTTATTTAATTTTTCCCCATAAATTATTCCGGTATCACCCGATGGAGACATTAGCTTTCCGAAATTATCCGACAGGGTCGATAGAAAATCTGACTGTTAACCCCCAATTTTCCATGTTATGCAAAGCGTGAAATTAACTTTATGTGGCCTTAGATGCAACATAAGGCTATTAATTTATAATAGATTAAAAAATAAATAAATAAATAAATAAATCCGACCGTCAGACCGGGAATTTTGAAACTCATGTAATGCAAAACGAAAAATTAACTTTGCGTGGCCTAATCGTTATAATGTATTCAAAAACCAATTTACAAATGTGACTACGATTATATTAACTGTTAAGTTAGATCGTGATAATTCAGAGGAGTGTACAGTGTGAAGGGTTGCCCGGTGAATTATTTTTTTTTTTATTAGGATAGTATTATTTTTCATTATCTATTATTGCCACTTAAAGTAGTTAGTATATAAATATACACAGCCCCCAAGATAAAAGTAGTTTATCATTTCCTTATCTGTAAGTAGACCGCGCATTTCTTCATGAAAAGCACTTTCGTGCTTTTCTGACTTTTCGGCACGATATGGCATTTCGGCCGGATCATGCATTTCATGCATTTCTGACAGATCGTGCATTTCAACACTTTCTGGCATTTCGAGCAGAAATGCAGTGGTAGGAACCTGTATTAAAATAAGGAAGTAAAAAGTATATAAGCGATGGTTCTGTCGCCTTTAATAAAAGATAACTCAGTTCGAGTTAAAGTTAAGAACTCAGTTGAGTTTAATACTTCGAAACCATAATAGTAGAAGTGATAACTCCAGTAGTTAATAACTCGTCTCCTAAAAATCGTCCCGATATCCTTCTCGTCATTATCATAAAACCTTGTTGCCAGTTTTGTTAAGAGTTAACCTTCGAAATAAGAATAGAAGTGTTAACGTAGTGTAGTCTCCGTCTATTTTTCGTCTATTTATCCCGATAGTATTACCCGTGAAAGAAAATAAAAGAACCTAAGCCGTGATACTTGCACCTATTTATACTAAAAACCTTGGTTAGTCACCTGCTCTATTGTTACTACAAATAAGGCAAGGCTTAGCTACCTTATTTATCGAACAATCAGTAATCCCGAGGTCACCTGATATTGATCAACATTGGAAGACCAGTCGACAACCCGATATCTATTACCCCGTGACTCTTAATTTTCAGTTCCCGACCGCTGCCAGCCGCCGTCGGAATTCCAAAGTTCCCGTGACATCGTAAGCGAAACTCCGACTCAAAGTCAACCTTCGAATCCCATAACCTATACAAGATAAAGACTTAGCAGATTAGTATCGGACAAATAATCAAATACAAGAAGCACAAATAAGTAGTAGATGCTTAGCTTAACCCAATTTCAAGACCTCTGAACCCTGAACCCGGACCAAATCAACCTCACCTCTTTCTGCCTACCATCTCAAGGTTTAGAAGTCTTGAGCGCTTGTAGAGTTGAATTAGTTAGTGTTATTAGTGTATAGTCGTTATAGATATCAGTAGGGTCAAATTTACCCTTTCTCAACAGTACATAAATACTTATATACATAATAAATATTAATTGCTGATTCACATAAGAAGGATAGTATTTCATAGGCGCAAATTACTATTAAATTTATTATAATTATGGAATCTTTTTTTCCTCCATAGCTAACTTTTTTTTTATTATGCTAATATACTAGATCTACTAATTTAAAAATGTAGAGAATACTTTTTTTATATATAATGTAAAAAATTTTTGAAATTGGTTTGGCAGATAAAAAAATATTGATATTTTATTTTTGTTACTATATAGAATTTTTATAAGTGTAGAGGAAAAAAAGATTTCATTCATATATAAAAAACATAGTAAATTATACGTTCGTAATCTATAAAATCCTATCATTCATATGTGGATTGTGAATTAATCTTTTTTTACTCAGTACGTACTGTCTAGCTTAAAGGAGAATGGCTCATAATGAACACATATTAGTACCAGCCGCTACTCGAAGTTGTATCGGATTAAATGGTGCAAAGTTTATAAGGTATAGTAATTTATGAGATAGTGTTGAGGACTTGATGAAAAAAGTTCGGTATGACTATGCGATTTTATAATTCAATGGAACTCCACCTTTTTATTAAAAATAGATTCATATTTTATACATTTAATGAAAGCGAAACCCATTAAATTACATCAGATGCAACGTGATATCTTGCTAGAAAACTAAACTTTACTATAATTGGCTCGCCATCAATACGCCATATAAATATTGGCATTCCGTGGCGTTTCTTTTTCTCACGCATAAACTCTTTATAAACGTTTATTTCCCCTCTCCCGTATATTATGAAGCGTTCTCTAGAAATTAACAATCAGCTTTATATATAATTTACCTTGCTTAACATTAATTGTCGCAATGAAATTAAATTACATTATCGTCTTAGTTATTATTCTAATTATTCCAAATGTTTACTTGACAGGCGCCTCGCCTATTGAATTAACGAAAAGGAAATTATATTGATTTGTTGCTTCATAATAGTTTATTCTTATTCTTAAACAAACAGCATTAAACTTTAGTGTGTCGTTTTTGAAATTCTTATTTTAATTATATTTAATAATTTAAATTTTTTTTTTTTTTATCAAACTTTTCTTTAAATTATTAGAGCGTAAGTTTAATATTAATTATTTATAAAATCGCCATTCAATGACAATATTTTAAATTATGCAGCTTTATATATCTAACAAATCTTTCAACAAATGCTTCTGTTAAATTATTAGTTGGTAAACATAATCTTTATTATAATTATTTTCTAAAGCCACGCAAAGATTTTTTTCTAGTTTTGCATAACATGGAATCTGAAACTTGGGTCAGTCAGCTTTTTTTTTTTTATGACCCTATCTGAGACTTCCAAGACATTAAGGTGACACCGGATAAAAGTTGATGGGAAAAAAACAAATGACAAAATAGAATAATTGGCGCAATTGACATAAAATTTATTTGAAAAATTGAGAAAGTAGTCAGTTGGTTATGTAAAATGAAAAATCAACTTGTATGGCCTAAAATTATTATTTTAAATCACATGTTGTATTTAATAATTTATATTTCATGAATTGTTTCTGTTAAATTATTAGCTCGTAAGTATAAGTTTTAGTGATGATTTTTAAAACATGCATATTGTAACCATCGTATGGGAGAGCTTGGTACTTTCATGCCGAGTTTAACTCCGATGGTTGACGTTAGAAGGTCGCATGAATTGGGCAGTAATTTATGGGAAACGGATATTTATGATTTATTAGGCATTTATTATAAAAAGAATGTATTTTATTTAAAGATGGTTTTGGAGAGCATACATTGGGTACCTTATATATTATTAACAAAGGGTGAGGTCAACCCTTTATATACATTCATTTCTTATGATGCCAACGCTAAGATCATAATGTCAAAACTACTAATCTGATTCACATGCTTTACCACATGCAACTCCTTCTATCAAGTTTATGCAAGCGTGTAAACGCGACTAGGGGAAATTCACATGGTTAAGCCACTGAGAATACAAAATAATGCCTAATACGAGAAAGGTAAGATTAACATGGCTATGACGATACAATTATGGAAGGTATGTGTCAACTTAAAGAATTATACAAATATGGAAATGAGAGACAAGGGAAAAATTATTCGTTACAATATCTATATCTAATGATATACTTAACAAATACTTATTAGTGGGTAAGAATAGGCTTTATTCTAATTACACATAATTCAACCCCATTTTTAATGAGTTTAAATTATATTTCTTTATTTAAAATATTTTTAACGAATATTTCCACTAAAATTAGTGGGTAAGTATTGGCATGATTTTAATTCTTTTTAAAATTATCAATTTATGGTGATCAATTTAATAATAAATGATTTAACAAATGCGGCTGTTAAATTAGATGGTAAGCATAATTTTACCTATTTTTAAAATTATTTTGATAATTTCTAAGTATGCATCTTACACCTCATAAATATGTTTTAATAAATGTTCCGTAAATTATTAGCAAGTTTTATCTTTTTTATTTTAAATTTAATGCTCGATAACTTTAATATAACTTTATATTGTGTATTTTTTCTTTATTATTGAATAAATAGCCCGTCAGTATTATATTAATTTCTAATAATGATTTTGTTTAAATTAAGCAATTTTATATTTAATTTTAATTATGTATTTTTTAACAAATGGGTTTGCCAAAATTATTAGATGGGTGTAAGTGTCAGTAACTTTTAGTTGTTTCTAAAAATATTATTTAAGATTTTAAATTTTGCTGGTTATAACCTTATAAATTTTTTTATCAAATATTAGTTGGTAATAAGCTTTATAAAGTATTGCTCAATGAATTTTAAAATATGATTCTTTAATATAATGATTAATATGCTAACTTATTAGCTGGTAATAAGCTTAATTAATTATTGTTGTTATTTTTTAAACCATGCATTTTTATATCTAACAAAAATATATATTTAAAACATACTCTGGTTAAATTCTTAGCGGATAAGTATACATTATCTTAATTACGTCTAAATTAGTATTTATTGAATTTAATTTGGTCAATTTATAACCATATAATGTATATTATCGTTTTTTAAATTATTAGATCGTAAGTATAAGCTTTATTATATTTATTTCTAATAGTTGCTTAAAAAATTATTGGTTGATGATTTTTAAATTATATTTCTTTATAATAATATATAAATTATATTTACATATGTTTTTGTTGAATCATTAGTTCGTAAGTTGAGGTTTATTTTAATATTTTAATTAATGATAAGTTTAAATTATATATCTTTATATTTAATAATAAATATTTTACTAATAAACTATTAGCTGGTAAGCATATCTTGATTATACGTATTAAATAAAGCATTATTAAATTAATATCCATTATTTCTGTATTTTTTATCAAATAATTTTGTTATATTAGTTGGCAAGTAAAATTCTATTATTATTATTTTGATAATTTTAAACTATGATTTATTTTTTTTACCGTACTGAAATTTATTTTAACTAATGTTTTATTACATTATTAGCACGTAAGTATAAGCTTAATTTTTTTTGTAATATATTTTTTTAATAATTTTATAATGAATATTTTCTTTTATTAAATTATTAGCGAGTGAGTTAAATTTTATTATATTTATTCCATTAATGATTTTTGAAATTATTGTTTGATAATTTTAAATCATGCATCTTAATATTTAACGACATATATTCTATTAAATGCGTTTATTAAATTATTTAATTATTTATAACGTTACTATTTAATATGTCTATGATTTTCATTATCTAATAATATCAAATTGATAGATGGTAAGTATAAACTTTATTATATTTATTTATAAATTTATAATTTAAAGCAAATCTTTTTTACCTAACAATAAAATTTTAACAAATGTTTTTATTAAATTACAGTAATGCCAGGTAATTATAATCTTTAATAAATTTATCTTTAAAATTATATATCTAATGAAATAAATATATTTCAACAAATGCCTTTGTTAAATTATTAGTGGGTAAATCTTGTCTTTATTATATTGTTTTCTAAAATTATTATTTTGATAACTTCTAAAACACAGTATATATATTTAAAATTTTTTTCAAATTATTAGTACGTAAGTAAAAACTTTTATTTTTATTAAATTAAACATTTTTTTATATCTAATATTTTAATAAATATTTTTATTATTACGCTTTCTCAAATTACTGTGATCAGCAAATAATCGATCATCTCAAAATTTCCAAATTTAAGGTTTTTGTTGCAAAAATATCAATTTCTTGCTTCAAATATAAATTTCCAAAATTTTTCTCTTATTTCCATTTTTCTGATACTATATCTTTTGATATACAGAGCTGGTCATTTATATAACCGAATAATTGTGGAAATCACATGCTTCGAGTTATAAACAAATTAATATTAAAAACTGAAATTGTCTTCTAAACCCATTTTTTTCGTTATCCATATTGAACAATATCAGAAGTCGTTTTTTTTTTTATTATGAAATGTCTTATTGAAACGAGACTGTAAGCATTTGATTTAATAAATTACAATAGATACGAATAATTATGCCTTTCAAATGTTGTAACCGTCTAGCAATGTTAAAGTCACTTTAAACCTGCTGTTATTTTATACCTAAAATAAATTCTGAAATTCTTTAGCGTATACTAATTTTCTTCAGCAGTATCTTATATTTAATTTTAATTTAACTAAAAATTATGAATCTATTTAAATTCTGTTTTCCCTTACAACATATAACTTATATAAAAAATATATAAAAAAAAGAACAAAACTTACGTTCGTAGTCTAAAGAATTACATAGAATGACTCAATAAACATTGTATGTGAATATTTATATTAAGCCATTGTTAAATTGATATATGTTGTCAGGGCGGTGTATATATCAATATATTTATTAAGCCAACGTGCATTATTGTTTTCAATGGCTGGTAAAAATTTTTTAAACAATAAATAAATCGTCAAAATATTAGTATAAATAAATTCAAAATACAAATAGAAAGCTCCATTATGCATTTTACGCCTTTTAATAGAATTATCATTCGTTTAATTTATTATTCTTATACGTCTAAGATGAGTTCATCAGGATCTGAAGAATTACGAATCGATGTAGATGAAGATGCTTCACACAAAGAAAAGCAAAATAGTAATGCGCCACACAGAGGAAAGAAAATAAGTAAATATGTTTTTTCACCAAACATGTAATATATTGTAACCTGGAGTAATGAAGATAAATCAATTGTCGGATGGACCATCAAGGAAGGATTTAACTTAAATTTGATAATTTAATAAGCTCTGAAGAATTCAAAAAAATTGGGTTAAAAACTGGTAAACAAAGGTATAAATATACGAGATATGAATTATTAGGAGTTTCAAACTGTAAACATATTATACAAAAATAAATAGAAAAGATCCTTATAGTTTTGTTAGTTAAAATTAATTAAACACTAAAGTTTTAATTCTAACTTACAGTATATTATATTAACAAATTTATTTTATCAGAAATTATTGACATTATAGCTAAACTGAGACAAGAATTAAATACACAAGGATTAAAAGGGCACATAGATAGTATTACCTTTCTTGAAAATGGAGATCTGGCAATTGTTAAAAAACACCCTGTTTATCGAGTTTATATCTTTTCAAAGTTAAAATCTAATGCCAAACAACAATAGACATGCAAGGGTATCATTAAACTTAACAATTTTATTCATCTTTTATTTTCAAAATTGGAAGGTTGCTATTGGTTTTTGAAATACCTTCTGTAATTATGCAATGGAACTTAAAAACTCTGAAGCTTGAGATGCAATATATATTAAATTGGAATTTATATAGGTTTTCTTTAGAATTAAAAATGAGTGAGCTATAACAAATTTTTAGCAGTATCTAGTGGTACAAGAGGTCCTAGAACATAAATTTATGTCTATTTAACAGAATCGGGTGATTTTGTAGCACATGGTGAGTATTTTATATACAAAGTTGTCTTTAATTAAAAGATTATTAAATTTATTTAAAACCCAGGTTCATTTAAAGAGAGTTTGCACAATTTTTGCTTTATTGGATTACTTGAACAACTGTTTTTCTCTGGCCTGAAATATGATACAAAAAAATATAGCTTTTATATACTGAATCTGCACACACTTAAGCCTCAAGAGAATAAAAATTTTTTACATATTTATTCTCCAACACATGAAAATTATCGTGAATATCAATATAATATCAGCTCTGATTTTATTATAAATCTTGATATTAATGAGTTGTTGATTCAAAGATTATCACATAATGAAAGTTGGAAAATTCATTTTCAAAATCAAAAGCGTTATATAAGCAATACATTTTTTAACATAAAAGAAATTAAGCAATTCGCACATAATATTTTAGAAGATTTTGAGTCAGATCAAATTTTAATTCAGAGTTATTCAGATGGGCCTAAAAAATTATCCTATGACTTGGATTATAAATACAATTCCGCATAGTTATGTTAGCTATTACTGTATCATGAAACAACTGTAATAGCCATTAACGTGAGAAGAAAACTAATGAAGGAAGAATTATTGTACCTACTGACAATGAAAATAATTATATATTAAAATATAAATTGCTCAAAAATGGAGATATTATATTCATTTATTCTGAAGGCATAATAATTTTTGCAGTAAATTCTCAAATAAAAATACTTAGCACAATTTATTTTTGGAGTGATGGAGATAAAAACGAGAAAGTAACTGCTCAACAATCAACTAAAGACAACTTATTTCCTTTATTAAAAAGATTAATAGATCAAACATTAAAATTTTACCACCTCCAACTTACGATCCAAATTCGATAGATGATTTTATGAATAATGAAATGGCATCAAAATTATATGGAAAAGATTTTTATATCAATTAGCTCAAATAAGACATGTAAAATTGAGGGTTTGTTTCCTATATGGGTAGACTATGGTATTTCAGCTTTTGAGAGAGGTAATACTTACAACTTTATGTTGTTTACAAGTCAAATTGCTTTTACACTGATAAAATTAGAAGAATATAATAAAAATAAAAAATTTACAGAAAAATTTTTATCCAAAATTAATTTACTAGCTCCTGGAAATACTGTAAAAAATTATTCTACATTATCTAATCCTCACCAATGTGAAATTTATAATCGTATGTCCTTATCTAGGTTTTCATCATTTGATTACTGGATCTTAGAAAAATGGAACCTTCTAAAAAAGAATTGCCCCAAAATTTATAAAAATTTAGCATCTACTTATTCATATTGCTCAGATTATTTTACTAATTATTCACAAAAAACTGTAACATTAATAATTCCTTTATTAAATTTTACTACATATCCTGAAGAATATTTTTATTTTGAATTATTTCATTTACCTGATAATTCCTTTACTTCACTTGATAAACCTGATTATTATAAATGGTGAAATATTAAAGCTCTAATTAACTTTAAGTAGTGCACCTATGGAAGACAATATTATTTTATAATAATTTGGGCAATATATTTAATTTTTGTGTGCTGTTTTTTAACAGTTTCAACATTTCAGAAAATTCAATTTCTTGGCACTATCAATCAATTCTTTTGATATCAACTATTTTTTTTTGGATTTATTCATCTTATTTTTGAAGCTCGTCAATTTATTCATAGACCAATATTTTATGTCGGGGATGATGCTGAAATCAGATGATGCTGAAATTTGGGGTCTCAATTTGAAACTATAAGCCCTGTTAAAATCCACAAATACTCTTTAAATATCAAATCTACACCCAAACTTTACTCTAACCTTATAAGACAAAGACGAAAAAAACATCTCAAAAAAATCTTAAATTTTCATATCAAAATAAATCGAAATTTCAGGATCATCTGATTTCAGCATCATCCCTGACATTTTATATTACCAGTCCTTGGAATTGGTTTGAAATATATATATTTAATTTAAGATTTTTGATATTAGATTATTGCATTGAAAGTTTTTATTATACAATTTAATTTGATACAATTTTATTTCTTACAGATCTTGCTGCAATATTAATTCCAACAATAGTTTTAGCATTGCATCATTTTTGAAATTAATAATCTTTAATAATATAATAATAAATTCGAAATTATTAATAATACTTCAATATTACATATCGATCAATAATGATCTCTCATTATGGCATTAGTCAAGAAATTATCGATCTAACAATCATATAATGCTTGAGAATGTCACCATAGTAATAACCACAAATAAAAATACTGTACCATAATAATTACATGTTATTAGCGCTTAGAAATAATTGTTAACACTTGGTGTTACTCTAAATTTACTTTTCTGGTAAATTTTAGTTGTATTGACATTTATTTTTGGCAATTGATTTTCTTTGACTTAACTTTTTTTGGGGAACCGTTAAAGCAGGGTGCCATCACGTGATCCGGCGGTCGGCGGCCGACCTAATTTAAGACATCCGGAGACACGTCGGTCACGGGATAGCCGATCGAAATTTAAGAAAGGTGCAAAATTTTATTTATTTATTTTTTTTTTATTTGAGATTCTGTTAACACTAAATTTGCTTTCGTTACAATGAACACAATTAAATTTTTTTTGATACAGTGCACGATACACTGTTGCAAATCCGCCTCTAATATTATTTATTTATTTATTCTGTGGCTTTTTATAACATTCGAAACATTTTTTTTTTGTTTTATATTCAAAACATTTTTTTTTTGTTTTTTAACATTTTCTATTTATTTATTTTAGAATGAATTCTGACTTTTCCATTTCATTCCCATTTTCCTCGATACTCCAGTACTGGTTACGCATTCTTTCCATTAATTCATTAACGGTAAGCTTTCTTTTTTCTGCCGCTTTATCGATTTCGTCTTCAAATGATTCAAAATTTACTAACTCACGGCGTTCATAAATTTCGAATCCACTTTCATCAAACTGTCGTTGAAATTGTCTCCAAGCATCAATTGTCAGCAATTTTCTGGGGCCATATTTTTGTTCATGAAAAATATGTTTACAGGGGAGCATGTACTTGCGGAAAAAAAGGCAGTGGCACTCAATTAACATTAAACCGGGCAATTCCTTCCCCTTTTCCACTCTATTATCGGCAGCAAAAATTTCACCAACTATTAATTTTTGAATTGGAAAAGGAAACTTGTGAATTTCCTTTAGGGTATCGTCGTCAATGTCGGGGGCGGAAATTTTTTTCACTCGAAATTCAAATGCGATATAATCCGAGTCCGAACGCTTTTTCAAGTCAAGTGCAACGATCTTGTTACATGCTCCGATTAAACCATAATAAGAGGCGAGTGTTCTCTTTAACTCGCTATGATATGATTCTAAAGCGTTCGTCGAAGTTACTTGCAAAAGTAGCGGAGAATGCTGGCGGGCCCAAAGTGCCCACTGGTGAGAATTTTTCAAATAATACCTTGTGATGTATTTTTTAATGGGGGAGAGGGTACACTCGTTAATCGATTTTTGGATAAAGAATTCACAACCAATTTTCGTCCGTTTATGCATAGCCTGAATCATCTTATTCCGAGTTTCCGTGTCGTAGATTTTATGCATCCAGGTCCGCATAACGTGTACGGTGCAAAAAATAACTTCGCATTCCTGTTCACCTTTTTCAAGACCTGGGAAAGTCGCCATGATACTTCTAGCTTCTACACTACTTTGGTCTAATAGAAAGTACCGAGGTTTCCAAGAGCTACAAAATCGCCGCATTATCCTCAATGCCTCTGCAACCGTGTCACTATCTTCGTTACTAACGAAAAAATGCCCACCGACGTTCCAACAACCATATCCGTCCCGAATATACAGCGTAAACAAACGCCAGTCATATTTATTCGTTTTATGCGTGGAGTCCATTAGCGTTAACCATCCATACCTTTGAAGCTTTTCAAGTTGCTTCGGATGTGCAAAAACGAAGCCACAGGTAGATTGGTGATGAATTCTAAACAATTCGACTCGATAGCCCTCTTTTTCTAAAAACGAAGTTGCATCCCGAATATCCTGTGCTAATTTAGGAGCACCCGTTAAATAGGTATTTTGAGGACCACGGACCTTATATTTTATATTGGCGACTTCCCTCCACTTCAATTCCTTTACGCTCATGCTGAGATCCAGCTTTTCATTTGCATACTCTTTAACCGCACTAACTATCGCGGGCGCGGGATAATTCTTAACCGCTTCCTTTTCTACCAAAACCCGAACAGCTTGGGAGCGTTTTAATTTTTCACTATCTTCTAGTTCATGTGCATGATCAGAGGAGTTTTGAAAACGTTCAACAAGCACTTTCTGGGTGGTAAAAAACCATGAGACTTTTATTTTTGCGAAACATAAACCCGCCTCTCGAACCTTCGTTTTTCGCCGTTTCTCACTTGGAACATCCTCTTTGCGCGTGCTTGATTTCAAATGTTTATTAAAGCGGCATACATAGGTTTTCCAATAATTTCCATTAACATGGTTCTTGGAACTAAATTTTACCCAAACGTTTGTGACTAAAGGCCACCATTCCGCATCAAATTCGTTCATCGGCACTTCGAACGGTCGTTGGACATTAAAAAATAAAGTGCGTTTTTGGTTAGGCGTAAGACTTGAATTTATTACAACGACGTCTGTTGGTTCAGGACTTAGTTGCGAAAAACCGGATGTTTGCTGCAAGAGGTCTTGTGTGAAGTTCATGTTTTCGTTTTCTTTACCGGAAGTATTCATTACCTTTAAAAAAAATTTCTTTGGCAGAACGTTTTTTCGTTATTATAATTTTTTTTTTCTTTGTAAGAAAGATTGCAGGAGCAAAAAAAAAAAAAAAAAGAAAGAAAAGAAAGATTGCAGGACGCCGTACCTGTTTTCTTGTACAAAAAAGAAAAGCTTCGCGCACTGATATGCCTTATATATGAAATTTGCCCCAGATTTTGGCAAAAAAAATTCTTGAATTTGATTGGTTATTGTATCGCTCCGACTTCCAGATGGACAGGCCGACGACCGCCGGATCACGTGATGGCACCCTGCTTTAACGGTTCCCTTTTTTTGGAAATTTTGTGTTTCACAAATTTCAACTGATTGTAGTCTATATTCAATTCTCTTGTGCGCGCTTGTGCTTGCGATTGCGCTTGCGTAAGAGCAGTGCATGCGAAGCGCTGCGCAAGCTCAAGCGCTCTCAAAATTTTTCGCTTATCGAACATCTGTTGTATATACAGAATAAATTGCAAATGACGATTAAAAAAGGAAGTCCAATTTTTTTCGCACGAATAAAATAATGCATATCTTAATTACTAAATATAGGACAATTACCTAACCTTAATTGGTAAATATATATATATATAAATAGTAACGATTAAAAAGGAGATCCATTATTATTAAAATGCATGAATAAATTAATAAAAATATTGCATATTTTAATTACCAAATATAAAAAATTTCCTAACCTGTATTAGGTAAAAAATTAATTATTGTATTTTTAGTTCAAAAAGCTCAATAATCGATAAAAATGCTATTCATTCATATGTACTATTTTTTTCACTTTATTGATATTTTAAAACATGCACGCCTCTTGAACATTAACACTATGGAATTACCAAAAGTAGAGTTCAAATCCATTATCTGTTTATCTATTCATAGATATTCGGTGTTGTAAACTTTTTTTTATATTATTGTTCTTTTGTGTAATTCTTCCCTGAACATAGGTTATTTTGCCCTGAACAATAAGTTTTCTTTTTTAGTATATGACTAAGATAGGTAGTGGTTTTGGACCCCGGATCTAAGTTCTGGGTCACGAACAATGATTTGAAACTATAGATTCTGGTCTGGGATTACAGAAGTGATTCGAAGCTTCAGATAGTGGTCTTGAACTGTTATAGATTAAAAATGTATAATACAATACTTGAGTTAATAAAAAGGAAGACCAAATAAATCACAATTCGTAGCTCTTACCTAACTCACCAATAAACAATAACCCAATCTAACCCTAAAAACCTTATTTATACCCAACATAGCATAAGCCCATATACTTTACATCTGGAGTTTCGGCTATGAATCAGCCACCTAGCCCAAATTAAGATTAAGATCATCAACCTTAAACCTCGCAGTGCATACATAACTATTCTTAAGACCTACTCATTGTTATACGATATGTAAAACAATGCTATCTAAGTAATACACCTTCTTTTATAACTTTAACTCAGATCAATGTTAGTAAACCTGAGCTAATTGAAGGTCGAATTGTTTAAAAACTCAGATAAAGGTAACCATATGCAAGGGACAAAAGGTCAAAATGATATCATGTAGTGAGTTAAGTATTATTTCGAAAGTTAATAAAGAGAACGGTCAGATCAATAATAATATTTATTTGGATAAAGTTTCAACACAATAAGTTATCAGGTATAGGAAAACATTCTAGCAAAAAAATTAATATCATAAAACTGACAGAATGTAAGAATAATAACAATAATTTACCTCTAAGACAAAGGCTAATTGGATGATGTTGATTGATCAGGAAATCAGAATTAAATAAGGGCGCTGAGATTTTCCCTGTAATAATAATGGAGTTGTATTTGATAAATTACCCTATAATAGTAATGCAAACTAGTAGAAATGGACCTGGTGATCTGATATAGCATCTGTTTGCGAAAATAATTATGGTGACTGTGAAAAGTGGATGAACATAAGGACATCATATAGTCAAAAAATCTTAAATAAATTCCAAAGGCATCTTGTGATTCTCTTATACTTGACCCAAAGAAATCACTTGGACTAATAAGGCCGCACCTCCAACTATATACATACAATTAAAAAGCAAGAATGGAATAGGTGATTCACTGGAGCTCATCTTTCCAAGTAAGGAATAATGCATGCTTGATTTTTTTTGGTTTTATATAATTTTATTATTGTCTTTACTTTATGAATTCTTATTTTAATATAGTTTGTAACACAGTTAGATGATTAATGTTCTGAGAGATTAAAGCTTCAATTGAGAGATTAAAGATCCAATCAAGAGATTGAAGCTCCAAGTGAGGAATTGAAGCTTCTATTCAAATTAAAGATATATTATAAGAGTATAGTTTCAATCTGTGAAAGGTGATTAAAACAATTGTTAATAATATTTAGTATTACTGTAACAAACCAATATATTGATTTATATTAACAAAGAGAAACCCTATAACCTGTAATTATATGTGTTAATTCATCAGTATAAATAATTTAATCTTACTTACTATTTGCTCACGATCAAAGCTAAATTGGTTCAAACCCCTATAAGTTCAGTAACAATGTTCAACTCTGAATTTGTTTATTCTAGGGCTAACTTCCTGAACATCTAGTGACCAATTATCACATGAATTATCAACCAAGATCACATGATTTTGTTACCATTCGATTCGTCTCATTAAATAGTACTAGGGATCCTAATTTTCTGCTGCGACAAGCCCCAAATTCTGCCTGCTCTACACTTCGAATTATGCGAATTATGCGATAAATTTTTTAAAATTCTGCTACAGATTATGCGGATCAGATAAAAATATGCGAAATTTATCGTTATAAATTTTTATCGTTCTCATTATTGTAAGTACTGAACCCCCATCAGTAATTTACCAATAAAACCACAAAATCTGTGTAATATAAAATTACGAAAAGAGTCGTGTTTACAAAACTGTCTTTTGCGCCAAACAAAAAAATTACCTGCAAAATTTTAGTATAAGGCCACGCAAAGTTAATTTTTCGTTTTGCATAACCCGCCGACCTTTTTTTTGCTATTTAATTTTTTCTCCGGTGTCACCCAATGGTGACTTTAATTTTCTGGAATTACCCGATAGAACCGAAAAAAAAATCTAAAATTTTCTGGGTGTGAACATGAGCATATTAATTTACAGTAGATTAAAAAAAAAAAAATCCGACCAGCCAACTGAAATTTGGAACACCATGTTATGCAAAACGAAAAATTAACTTGTGTCCTAATATATGTTAATTAAATTTTTATACTACTTTAACGATATGTTTTATTACTTAACATTTTACCGTTATTTGAAATTTCAAATCTGATAATTTATGAAATTTATGTTTCGTACAATCAAATGCTGCATCCAATAGGAACCCGATATTACTCGATCTTTAATTTCGGCCATTTATGCGCAGATTATGCTTTATTAATTATGCGAAATTCATCTTGATATGCGAATATCGCAGTCGCATATGCTTCTGCGGTAAAATCTGAATTATGCGCATATTATGCTATCGCAGATCCGCGGTATCCCTAAATAGTACTAAAATCATGTGATTCTAGTCAGATGTTTCAGTAAATCCATTCAGATATTCGAATTAAAAAAAACGATATCTAGTGTCACTCTCAATTTTTTTGGTTCATTTTTTTTTTATCACTGTTGTTATTTTTTGAATTTCTTATTTTGGTATGGCTTGTAACATGATTGCTACAATCAAGAGATTGAAGTTTTAAGTGGTGATTAAGACTCCAATCGAATGATTAAAGCTCTAATCGAGAGATTGAAGCTCTAAGTAGGTGATTAAACTCTAATCAAGAGATCGAAGCTCCAATAGGGATTGGAGCCATTTAACCATTTAATATTGCTCTATAGTTCCGAGCAAAATTATTGGTGTAGGCCAGAATTATTTTAATGCTAGTCAAATTAACGGTTAAACGGTTAAATAATTAAAAGATTAAAAAAAATCTTAGGCGGTTCCAATTCCTAAGCTCCAAGCTAGAAATTAAAAATCTCAAAGGAATTAAAGATATATAAGGGTGTGGTTTCAGTTCGTGAAAAAAAGAACAATTATTAGAATGATTGTCAATAATTGTGAATAGTATTTAGAATTATTGTAATAATCTAATATATAAATTTTTCTAATAAAGAGAAACTCTATAATCTCTAATTATGTGTGTTAGTTTATTGATTTAAACCATTTACCTTAACCACTATTTGTTCATGATCGAAACTAAATTGGTCCAAAATTCTATAAGCTCTCCCATCGATTGTAATAGCTTATCGGATAAATGGATGACGAATTGACCTTAATTGGAACTCCACCCTTAACAAATTACTTAAAGACCAGAAAACGATTAAAAAAAACTAAAATATAAAGAACCTATTCATACCCTAATCGTGATTCTTTTACTACTTAATATTACATCACGAATTTCAAAATTAATCGAAACCCAATCACTTAAAATTAAACCAAAATTCAGCAAAAACTATTAGAATGAGATCAAATCTCATTATTCCACTAAAACGAAAAAGAATTGCTACACGATAAAATAGAAATCAAAAGTTAAAATACCTACTAGCATTTTAGAATGACAACACTACAACAAAACTAAATCAACCAGAATATAAAAAAAATATAGATAACCACACTCCCAGCTCATGGGCAGGCGCATAACTTGTTAAAGAATTCGTAATTAATGATCAACATTTGAAACCTCCTTACCTTAAAAAATTTCATGTTACACATTAAATGTGATTGCACTGGTAGTTGGAGCTATGACCCGGGTCAGGTTGACCCGACGAGTCATGGGTCAAATTTTTATCTAACCCGGGTCAAACGAGTCAAAACAAAATTGGCCGCTGTTACGATCGGTTGGGAGAGCTTGATGAATTTGTGCAGTTTAGTTCGATCGTGAACAAAAGTAAATGGTTTAAAACAATAGACTAATACACATAGTTTCGGGTTATAAGGTTTATCTTTATTAAAATAAATCAATACATAAGATTATCACAATAATACTAAATACTATTAAATATCGTTAACTACTCTACTACCTCCCTCCTAAGCAGAAACTAAACCTTTATATACTTTTAATTTGTATGTGGCTTTAATTCTTCGATTGGGGATTTAATCAGTCGTTTGGAGATTTAATCTGTCGATTGGGGATTAAATCTGTCGATTGGGGATTAAATCTGTCGATTGGGGATTAAATCTGTCGATTGGGGATTTAATCCCCGTTTGGAGACTCGATCTCCCATTTGGAGACTCGATCTCCCGACCAAGCCACAACTATACCAAAATAAGAAATATTTAACGAAAAAATAATACTAACTAAAAATAAAAAAAATGAGCATAACACCGCCAAACCTAAATTAATTGGCCCGGAACCAATAAAATTTCAGGATGCTGTATAACAAGACAATAACTAAATATGTTTACCAACTTTATTATTAAATAAAGAATTGGCGTTCAAATCATTCCGCTTAATTAGATTTAATGTTAAAGGTTGCATAAATTTTATGCAAGGGTTGTTACACTAATGTTAACTTTAAATTTCTATATGATATATTGACCCGGGTCATGACCCGGGTTGATACCCGACCCGTAATTATTGACCCTGGCGCTATTTTCTGACCCGTGCAAGAGCTTTACTGGTAATGCCAAAAAATCAAAAAATTTATAAAGTAACATGCGATAACTACAAAATGCACTAAAGCGCATCATCCAAAACAAATTATTAAATCACACATAAATTAAAATTACATGACGAATATACTGTATATTTCCACCAACTTGAACGGTACCATTAATCGTTAACGTCAGCTTTGCATCATAAAGCGTAATCTACATGCGAGATTATATGCGAAAATCTTAACTCCTTCAAAAAATGAAAATTATTACCCCTACCAAAAACGATTTTGCAAAAATCAGCATAGCGGACATCAAAAAAGTTGAACGATACCATCCCTCCACATTTCATATTGCACATTCCATGTGATTACTGGTATTAATATCCGAATAATAAAGGCTTTAATTAAATTTTTGTCTAAGTAATTAAATGTACAAATTAAAGCTCTGGATTGTATTATGAATATTACAACTAAAATTATAAGAATTATATTGATTTATAACAATAACTACTTATATTGAGACTACAACTGCAGAATATTTGTCAAGTGATATTCGAAACATTTAATAATAAATATTTGCATAATTTTATTTATCTTATCCATATGTAAAAATATATAGATATTCTAAATACTAAGAATTTAACTGTTTCTAATATCTCAGCTATTTTTGTTATTATAGAGAATTCTATAATGCTACAGAGTTTAGTATATATTTGAGATATTTTAGATTTTTGAGAACTATCAATTTCTCTTTGTTTAAAATATTTCATTAGTTATTTTATCCAAATTTTAAAGTTTTCAAGATTTAGCAATATCAAGATCAAGTTGAGCAGAATCAGTAGAATCAGTTTGAAGCAAGCCTAAATAAATAATATTTGCATTAATATTAATATTAAAATACAGTATAATTCTTAATAAATCAGATAAACAAATAAATACTTTTAAACTCATTCGAAATTAATTTTGTGCTAATAAGTTTGCTTGTGTACATTTCATCAGGGTGCTTTGATGCTGGTATGATTTAACAATTTTATCTGCATCTAAGAATTGCTTTTTAATTTCATTATTATTTGAACTATTTAGGTCATTAAGCCACTTTCTAATTTTACTATAAATATCCAAAGCATTAGGGCGTTCTTGTGGTTCAGAATGCATGCATTGTTTTGCCAATTCAACATAGCAGTTAGGAGTTCCAGATGCGAACTCTGGCCGCAATCCTCTGCAAATCTTGACTGCAAGTTTTGAATCGAATTTATGTCCATCAAAAGGTCTTTGACCAGTTGATATTTCTGCCATGATAATACCAAATCCGTAGATGTCTGCTGCTTGTGTAAACTGTTGATTGCCTAATAAAACTTCTGGAGCAACATAAGGCATGACACCATAAATATCACTTTCAGAAATACGTTCATCTTTTTTCCTAGACAATCCTAAGTCTGGAATATAAGATCGCA
Source organism: Gigaspora rosea (assembly GCA_003550325.1). Classification (NCBI taxonomy): domain Eukaryota; kingdom Fungi; phylum Glomeromycota; class Glomeromycetes; order Diversisporales; family Gigasporaceae; genus Gigaspora; species Gigaspora rosea. The sequence goes on from QKWP01001453.1 coordinate 122,906, forward strand.
CATTTTCATCAGTATGTTGGCCTTGCAAAATATTACCACTATGAAAATCTGCGTGAATGTATCCTGCAAGGCGATGAATATTATCAAACTCATCAGAAATATCTTTAAGAATTTGTAATCTAGTTTGCCATGTAACTTGGTTAAAATTCTTTCTTAAATATTTATTAAGGCTCCCTTTATCAGCATACTGAAATACCATCATGTATTCATTTGTTTTTATATTTTTCGTTATTCCATATATTGCAAGTTTATTAGCATTTAATTTGCATGTTAGAAGATTTTTAAACTTGAGTTTAAAA
>QKWP01001454.1:0-18084 GCA_003550325.1 Gigaspora rosea
AAACAAAAAAAAATAAAAAAAAACAAAAAAATTTAAAAAATTAAAAAAAAAAATACAAAAATAAATACAATTTACAACATAATCCCCAATTTTAACTATCATATTGCATTCTAACTATCATACTAAAACCCAATTATTGTAACATTATACTAACTATTATCTTACTGCTATACCCTATACTAACTAACAATTCATTTTAAAAAAGAAGAAGAAATGTTAGTAATGTAAAAAAAAACTATTGTATACTAACTTTCTTGCTATACCCATGTCTAGCTATGTTCTGTTCTAATTATACTATATTCCTTCTAAAAAAAAGATATAATAATATTAGTACTATAATAACTATAATAATAATAATAATAATAATAATAACTCAACTCTTTTTATCAATCACTTGTACAAATTTTTGAACAAAAGAAAAACAAAAAAAAATTTTTGTTAGTAAAAGATGAAGCAGCTAGTAATACTATTTTTTATAAAGGTCAACCTTTTTTGTTGTCTCTGGAAACTCCTTTATATATTTGGTATGCAAGCCAGAAGCATCAGTTGTGCAAGATAACTAGTAGTGAGTGCTCTTTGTACAAGAAATTCTGGTGGAAGTTTAAAAAGAAAACTTTCACCGATGAAGGCATTATAGCTCGGCTAGATGGTAAACTAAGAAAAATGAGACTTTTAATACTCTCTTTAAGGTTTTTGGTTGCAAAAACTTATTCAACTATATATCTGCTATCATATTCTCACTGCAAGTTGTTTTTGCTGAAATCTTTTAATGAAAAGTGGGAAATTTGGCGTACCCCTTCAAAAGATTGCCATTGTTGTTCCTATTCTAATCGTGAAGAAGGTATGCAGATGGATAAACAGGAATAGATGCATAATAGGATATGACTCAATAAAGTAGGCAGATCTGCAAAGATTAAATTCCAGAATGTTCCTTTAGTTTTTTTTTATGTACATATAATACTTTGGCAAGGCATTTCCTTGCACTACAGTATTATATAATTTTTATCGTTAATTACAATTTGTCATTATTTTTTCTCATTAGCTTTTATCTTAAGCAAAGAATCTTTCTTTGTCTTTTTCATCTATAATTTTGTATTAGTATTTGGTTTTTCGTTTAGGTTTATAGTTATTTTCTCCTTTTAGTTTTTCCTTTTATTTTCGTTTAATTTGTTTTTCGTTAATAGTTAAATATGGATACTAATATCACTGCCATTGTTGCTAAATGGGAGGGATTTAACGAATTTTTTTTTTGCTTTTGATAGGCTGACAAAGTGGTCTTCTTTATCTGTAAAGTTGTGCAACAGGTCCCATTATGATACTCTTAGAAGTTATCGAGTGATATCGAATTTGCTAAGTTGGATACAAGAAATTAGTTTAGTTCATGTATATGACTTTTCTAGTTTTTTAATCCTACATATAAATAATACTGGCAAGGAGAGCACCAGGATGTAGGTGAGATTTTCTGGGTCACGTGACAACCTGATTTCTGGTCCAGGTCGGGATCACGTGATCACGTGATCACGTGATCGATTTAACTACTCTAGATCACTACTAAAATACTATCCGCACGTGATCAAAATCCAATCACATTTCAAGATTGAGTGTAATATTTGATAAAGAAAATTCAAAACAAATATTTCGCCCTATCATAAAAATATACTGTATTAGTAAAAAAAATATACGGAAAGAAAAAAAATTTATACTTAACTTCTAAACCTACTGCACGCTCCACTTTAAGTTATTTAGAAATAGCGTACAAGGGTATAATTTCGAATTTTAGTCTAAATTAAGTTTAATTCGAACCAAACTTTGAAATTACTTCTTGTGCACTATTCCACTTTTTTTTTAATTTTTTAAATTTTTTTTTAATTTTTTTTTTAAAAATTTTTTTTTTATATTCGTATTAATTTTTTTTATTTTTTAAATTATTATATTTTACTTTTATTTTTTTCTTTTTTTTAAAATTTTATTTTTTTTATTTAATTCATATTAAATTCATTTTAATTTAATTTAATTTATTTTAAATTACTTTATCTATTTTAAATTATTTATTTTAAATTATTTATTTTAATTTTATTTTCAGAAAAATAATTATCAAACAAACTATCGCGGGGATAATTAAAAGAATTTATATTTTAAGGTTCATTTATTTTTATTTTTTTAATTAATTTCTTTTTTTTCCTTAAATTTTCTAATATACATTTTATTTTATAATATATAATTATATCTAAAAAACTCAAACTCGCACAAATACTAACCTTAATGCTACAATCAAACCTCTACCCTAATCTCGCATGACTATCTAACCCTATCCCTTATCTAACACTAATCCTCATTAAAACCCATTAACAACAACCACGACACTAGCGAAACGTTAAGACAAAACAATGAAAATGAAATAACAAAACAACGGAATGACGAAACGACAAAACGACGAAACTATAGAAAAAATAAAATGAAACACTACAAATAAAACAGTGTACAAGAAAATCAAAAATGCAACGAAACAACAATAGAAAAAAAAACCGCCACTAATAATACGACACCTTATCTACAGCAAGTGAAAACACAACGACAGGACGAAACTAAGGATAAAACTAAAGATGACACCAACTGCAAAAAGAGGCGACAACACCAACAGCAAAAAGAGGCGACAACACCAACAGCAAAAAGAGGCGACAACACCAATGCGAATAGTGATGTTAAAAAAAAAGGGTGGTTAAAAAAAATAAAGGATCCATGTATTTATTTTTTTATGTTAATCTGTGTAACAGGAAAGAGCCCACATGATCACGCGATCTGACCTAGACTGGATATCGGGTTGTTACGTGATCCAGAAAATCTCACCTACACCCTGTATCTGCCACTGGGAAGACTGTCAAAGGTTAAAAAAAAATAATATTAATAAAAACTAACTACTTTATTATTATTATTATTTTTTTTTAGTCAAAGTGCCCACTTTGGGGAAAGAGCTTTTATTCAAGATATATCAGACCCCAAACACTCTACATGGAGGTATATCTGACATTTGTACATTGACGAGAGTACAACTAGCCTCACCTGCAACTTTTGGTTGCCTATTTAAATAGCCATCTGAAGGTTCTACTCTAGTTTCCATACCTGCAACCCATATACTAGCATTGCCTATTTAAATCCTCTGATCCTTGCCTCCTGCCAATCTGGCTTGTATCACCAGAACTCTGTTCTGGATACTAACCAGACCCACTTAGAACTGATTTACCTAGTAGGAGACTTGGTAGAGCAGTCCCTGTTCTACACAAGTATCACCTACCTTTCAGTAGCGTACGCATTTGCTGAGGCCAACACTTGCAGTTAGGGATGGTTATCTAACCGCTATCACTACCTACTTCTGCTCTTGTAGAGTTCACCTGACCCCAGTACCATCTCATTCTTCTTCCAGTTTTTTTCCCCCAGAAGCTTTTTTTCTCTGGTTGCTTTTCTACTTCCAATCCGAACACCCAGAAGGGTTGGTCTGCCCTGGCGAACCCAGGAGTTCCCCCCTCTGGTACATGATTCTGAAACACATGTCCTTTTCCTCCGGTGCAACCCCGGCGGTCCAGTTGGTAGGGCCTGCCATAAACCCTTTAATCGTAAGTCTGCTTCTGGTCAGTCCATACACGGTCAGTCCCCATCCAATTCCTGTTAGGTACCGTCGAAAGTCAGACTACCTCTTTACTCGGGTCATACCAAGTATAGTTTCTCTTGTCCTTATGGTCTGTGTGTAACACAGTACCTGCGCTCCCCAGGATCTATGCGCTCCAAATCTGTGCATAACACAGCGCCAGAGCTCCCAATATGAGTTGGTATAACCTAGAAAACAGATTTGTACATCTGAGCTCAGATCAAGGTTACCATAACGCAGATAAATTCTTCGAAATCGTCTCCAGTGGGATTCGAAATCTGTACCTTTTGTTACAACTACTTGGGGGTGACAACAATCCAACTACACTATGTCGCCACACCCTACTAACTACTTTATTATCACAGGCTAAAATTATAGCATTTCAGTTTTTTGTGCCAGGTTTTGTCGATCATGCTGTATAACTATATAAAATTTAAGATCTTCATATTGTTGACCTATAAAAATTACACAAAAACGGGCATAACTCTCGATCCAGTGATTAGAATTCGATGAAACAACCACCATTCGACTCAGCTCAATGAGACGGTTCGAACGAGCTATAGATCATCCCTGTACGACCATTGGTTACCAAGATCGGAACCAATAGATGATCAAGTATCAGATCTACAATTTGATTGGCTAGGCGATCTACTGCGCGCCAAAACGCATATATGGCATTTATAAAACATGTCATATTTATAGCATATATACTCTATATTTTATTTATAACACATATATCATTTATTTCATATATTACATTTATATCATTTATACTATATATTTTATTAGTAATAGATATAGCATTTATTGCACATGTAATAGATATAGTCCGTTACATTTGTGAAAAACAAAAATGTATAAAAGCGGCCGATGTGGACCCCAAGTTCAACATCGAGTCTTCATACTCTTTCAATAATAAAAACAACTATTAACTACACAAATTAAACAATTATTAGTATCCTCATATACTTCTAATTGTAGCCTCTTTCGTAATTGCAAATTGCCTTAAATCTTCTTTGTTAAGTTTTATTAAAAAACGCCTTCCGACTTAGATATATCACAGTAACAAAGTGAGGTTACACAAAGTGTTCACTGTCTAAGATCGCTCTAGTTACCTAATATCTTTGAAGAAGTGGATATAGGATAACAATATGTACTGATGTACTGTATGTTGAATGAACTTCTTTTTTTTGGTTAGAGTTATAATGAAAATTAGGCTAGATAAAAATCCAAAGTTTTTTTTTAAAAAAAAAAAAATAGTGCCATAAGATAAATTTTCTCAATATAAAAATATTTATTTTCAATTATTTATCATTTATCTATTTTATACTTTATATTTACCAATTATATAATAAGTTTTTCCAAGTATCGATTTTCTAATAAGATCTAATTCTGAACGAATTTGAAAAAAAGTATAATTCATTAACAGAATCCAAAGATTTTAACAACCCTCTACATTGATAGTACAGTATAATTTCAATTTTTTTTTTTAATCAATAAAAATTCAAACTTTTTTAGAAAAGTAATAAATTAATTTAAATCAAATGTAACTAACTTTATAAACTTGTGAAAAGTTAAAGCATAATTGGGAAGTGACAAAAAGAGTTATGTACACTTAAATAAACCATTAATGCAATCGAATATTTCTATTAGATATTAACTTCATTATTATAATTTATATAAAATATATATAACATCAATTCAAAAAACTTGTAAGTCATATTAAATGAAAAAAGCTTGCAAAATTGACTTAACAAAATTATGTGTACCAACTGGTTGATTTTAATAACCTTGTTAAATATAAAACATTAGCATTTACATTTAAGATTCTATTGAACTAATCTTAAATTTTACATCTTAATTTAAAATGTTACTTAAAACATTTCTACTCAAATTATGTTCTTTTTTACCAATCCTTCTTACTTTATGTTTAGGAATATTATGTGGATCATCATTTTCATTAATTTTTCTAATTTTTGAGTACCTCTGTTTAACACTTGTGCCTTCATATTTTCGTCACTTCACAGATTCCACCTGAACAGGAATCTTTTTGCTACCTTTAATACGTGCCAGAGGGTCTAAATTACGATTAATATCGTAAAGAAAAGAAGTTAATTGTGGAATTGATCGAGATTTAGCAGCTTTATATCGTGCTGAAAATTTATCCAATGCCTTGCATAATTGAGGATCCCAACATTCATAATCTTCTTTAATTTTTTCCAAAAAATTAATAAACGAATTATGATCTGATTCCTCAATTCTTAACAAACTTGACTCTTCAGTCTTAAGTGAATTATTAACTTGATATTCCAGTTCTTCAATTTCAAGCAAATTCTCAGATTGGTGTTCTGATTCTTCAATTTCAGATAGATTAATATCTTGGTGTTCCGATTCTTCAATTTCTAATGAATTGCTTGACTTTCTATATATAAATAATTTTTGGGTCTTTACTAACAAAACTTCTCAATTTATAAATTTTATAGCCAAATTCTTTTTTAAGATAAAATTAAAATTTGGCTATAAATTTATAAATTGAGGATTTTGTTAACAAAGGCTCCATTGTTAACATTATAAATTACTTGACCAAATAGTACAATTTATTATAGTAAAATCTATACCTATTCAACATCATATTATTTGCAGGTAAATTTTGTAATAAATTTAAATTTCCAACTACAATAGATTTTGCATGCAATGCTGCATAAAACGAATGATCCATTGTATCCAGGCCTAAATAAAAATTAAAATTAGCAAGTTAATAAATTATAAAAAAAAATTTTATAATTACAGTATTACTTGCCAGTTGCAATATAGGAGTAAATTCTACAGTAAAAAATTTATTGCGCCAATGTGATATTTAACTGCCACTGCACCTTGATGTTTGCAAGATGCTTCTGTTAGCCCAACTGGACAACTACAGGTCCCAATCATACTATTAACAATATAGGTAAGATTTGTTTTCTCACTAGGAACCTGATATTCATCATTATTGGCTAATTTTTTAATTGAATCTGTATCAATATTTTTCCAACCGGGACAAAAAAATCGTTTTGCGATTTTTATGTGACCTGCATGATTATGTGTGAACCCGAGCAATCAGCATTCATAAAACATTTCCATATTTCCTATAATAAACTGAAAAACCTGAATTGGATTAAATGCCTAAGTTTTTCCAAAAATTATATCCTTAAGTAGCCCAAAGCTATGCTCTACTTAGTTGTTAGTATGATTACCATGCAACAAAAGACCAGACCGAAATGAATGTGCCCAATACTGCTAGTGATTCTAGAAAATTTCCAAATGCTTCATGAGTAATGGATATTGTTAATAATCATTTCTTAGTTCTTGATAATGATTATTTATTTCAGTTGTCATTTGTGCATAAAGAATTTTTTTACTTTATTCATAATTAATGCGCAGTACTCCTTGTTAATATTATGCTTAAAGATCCAGTGCCAAAATGCTTGAAAAAAGTGAAACATATATAAAAGTCAATTAGATTGTGGCCAACATCGTGCTATTGCATTTCGTTTAGCAGCTGAATCATCTGTAAAATAGTTTGTGGCCCAATATCATAACCACGATTATATAAAATGCATGCTTTGGTAAAATAATTTTTAAAAGATTTATTGCCTTTTCAAGAGTAGTTTTATGCTTATCGGATGTTATAAATAAGACCAACAGTAAAACACCAGTAATACAACTGGTATAAAAAAGCGTAATTGAAGTATTTAATGTTCAAATGATACAGAAGCATTGATATAACAAATTTCACCTGCTTGCATAATGTGTTCATGTACTCGATTCATTAATCCTGTGACAACACAAAGAATAAACAAGTTTCCAGTTTGAGAATCATATTCTTGTAAAACTGCTTGACCGCGACCAGAAGTATTGTAATTCTCAACTTCTTCATTTAAACGTTGAAACATTAATAATCCATTTCTTTTACCAAGTTGAGGATTACGATAGCGAGTAAAAAGATTTTTAACAAAATTGTAATTTGGATTAACAGAACGGTCAGCAAGAGCTTTAATAAGTTCTTCACTTGATGAAATAGAAATATGAAGTTCATCTTCATACGTATACAAAGCGGTTGCTAGAGAATGACTATTATGAAATAATTGCATATATTTTGCAACTGTTTTTTCTTGAACACGACAAAAGCTGAGTGCTTCAGCTGAATGGATAACATGGTTATTTTTAAAAACAAGCTTGACTTCTAAAGGGTAAGTATTAGACATATTACAACGTTGTAATTTCAGATCCATAATTGCCAAACAATTCGTATTTCTATTACGAGTTGTTTGTGTTCGTTTAATTTCAGGATTACTCTGCTTATCTTTAACCTTTTTACTATGCATACAATGCCATGACTCCTGAAAAATTACTTTCTTTTTCTTAACACCATATCCTTTCATTTGTAGCATTGTTGTCTTTGAATGCTCTTCAAAAGCAACAAACCACGCTTTAACATCTTCTATAAGAGTGACGTTTAAAAATGCATTAATCTCAAACTGAGGTATCTCAAAACCTTCTTCAGTTTGACATGGAGGCAACTCAGTAAATTGTTGAATAAGATAGTTATAACTTGGAGGCAAAACATTTTGAAGAAGATCTAGTAGTGAATTCCACAAATATTTCTGAAAAAAAAATTTTAATTTTCAACCAAAAATAAAAGATAATACAGTACGATGCAATATACATGTACCTTCGCATTTTCCATAGAAACTTCCTTATGTTCCATATTTCTATACATTCAATTATTCGTTGCTAACTTCACTGTTATTAAATATATATATTATTTGATCATTTACTTACAAATTCCAAATTAAGTTTCAACTTACAATATGCCGCAATCATCCACAAATTTATTGACATACGATTACTTGGTTTATTTTTTTAGGTTTTTTTTTTATTTTTATTTTTTTTTGTAAGTTTTTTTATTTTACTTTTTTTTGGGGGTTTCTTTTATTTTACTTTTTTTTGGGTATTTATTTTTTTTTGGTTTGGATTTATATCTTCCACTACGTTTTCTCACCTTACACCTAACCTCTTTTATCGTCACTTATTATTTATGTTTTCTCTCCTTATACCTAAACTCTTTCCTTTATCTTTGACTTTCACGACCCTCTTACTACAAAACTACATTCAAATCGAAGTAAAGGTTTGATCATTAACCAATCAAAATTTATTTATACTATTTGGAATATGCAACATTATATCATTTATCTGTCATAAATCTGTCATAAGTTTGTCATTATTATACGATAATTTGATTGAACTTATACGTAGTAATAAGTAATATATGTGAAGATCCAATATTACACAGCATGATCGACATAACCTGGCACAAAAAACCGAAATGCAAAATTATATACATTGGTATAATATCAAGTACCCAATATATATATTATATATATAATATGTGACTAATATGTAAAAATACATACTCAATATGTGTAGAGTTTATGTAGGATATCAGATACATGTCAGACACATATTATATTTATAGTATATATGCCATATATATATATTAGGTATATATCACATAGATAAATTCTATAATATATTATGTACCTAATATAAAGTACTAAAGTAACATCAGGAAAGAATAAATTTGAATATTTTAATAAATTTTAATAAATTTTAATGCATTTGTATTATGATTATCAATTATCACTTTGCTATAACAATATTAGCAAAATAAATATATGAAATCTTTTGAAAGAAATTGGATACCAAAATCTTTTGAAAGAATTGTAATTGATGTAAAATTTTTTGAAAAAACTGCAATCTTTTGAAAGATTTCAGTAAGCATTTTTTTAAAATATTTCAAAATATATTGCAAAATATTGCAAAATATATTGTAAAAAATTGCGAAATAGGCCAAATAAATAATGCAAACCTCTATCTAATTATCTCATTTTGGGGTCACAGAAGATAATATTTTGCATATTATCCTGTAAATTTGTAGTTTTTCACAATATTTAGCAATATTTCACATATTTTCAAAATTTTTAAAAGTTTCATATTGTCAATTTTATATTTTTTATTTATTAATATTATATTTTTTTTCCCCTCCTGCTGTATCTATATTGCCCGGTCAAATATCGGTACATTACGCATTTACTGTGGCCAACACTTGGGGTCAGGGCATTACCATTAAACCCCTACAATGTCCTGGGTTCTTTCTTCTGCGGTGTTTCAAATCCGATATCGTTTCTCTGTGGCTAGTACGACAACCCCGACGGCTTTACCCATCCATGGCTGAGGAGCACCGGCTTGTTTGTTCGACTCCCACTCGGAGACTGGTAACTTTCTACCTTCCTCTCCGTTGGTATTACTGTCCTGCCTATAATTGGAACTGCAGTGCCACAAGTTCATGCAGTATCTTGTAATCAGACTTTGGACCTCACATTATGTCTTGTGACTTCGGTTATTCCAAATCAGGGTTCTGACTATCAAATTCAAATTGCCGCAAAGCGGATTTGAACCGGCAACCTTGCAACTTGCAACCTCGGAGCATAACCGCTATGCTATCGACCCGGAGGTCTTTTATTAATATTATATATATTTTTTTTTTTGTGTTAAAGTTCCCGCTTTGGGTGAGAGTTTATTTAATCAAGTCTGTAGATCAAGGGCGCCTCTTTGGGCGCACCCACAATTGAGTTACATTGAATAAGAGTACAACTAGCCACGTACAACTTTTGGTTATCTAATTTAAGTAGCCCGCCCGAAGGTTTTACACTAGTTGCCATACCTACAACCCAACTAGGGGATTGCCTATTTAAACCCTCTGGTCCAACGCTTCGCATGTCAATCCTACTTGTGATCACCGGTACAGCCCTCCGATACATTAGTCAGTCAAAGACAGTCCCAGATGCTACCTACACCCCTTAGGACTAATTTATCCTCGCGGGTAAACTTGGTAGAGCAGTCCTTGTCTCACACAGGTATTACCTAAACTTCGGTAACTTAAGCACTCACCGAGGCAAGCAACTTGCAGTCAGGGGTACCTAACCGCTACCATTACCTACTTCTGCCCTTGTAAGGTTCACACCGACCCCGGTACCCACCATTACTTTCCTACCGGTCCATCACCGGGTGCCCCAAACTTCCAAACCAGTTGGCCCGGAAGGGTTGATCTACCCAGCATTAGGTGCTACTATGGTTTTTCTTCCCCTGGTACCTAATTCCAGAACATAGGTCCTTTTCCTCCGGTACGACTCCGGCGGCCAGGTTGGTGGACCCTCTCCTCCGAAGGTCATGTCGTCCAGTTCTCCAGCTCCGGTTTCCAATATTCCAGTTCTGGTAGCACCGTCGAAGATCGTTGCTACCTCTTTACTCGGGACTTTCCAAATGGGTTTCTATTTCCCCGGTTCTTTGGATTTGTCTGTGTCACCGGACACAACTTCGCCCGAAAGCTTCCATTCGAGATGATGACCAAGGACTACAGGTAATATACCCAACCGATCGACAGGAAATGGTTACCATAACACAGGTCTATTTTTCCAAAGCGTCGCTAGTGGGATTTGAACTCTAGACCTGCCACTTGGGGGTGACAACTTACCAACTTCCCTAAGTCGCCACACCCTTATTAATATTATATATTATATTTAAATATTTATAATTAATATTATATATTTTATTATATATTATATTTTAATTATTATACATTCTTTATAGTATTATTTTTATATTATTACATAATATTTTAACTACTTTCATACTTCATCGAATCTAATTCTATTACTATATACAAAAAATAGCCCTATACACTTATTTTCGCTTACTCTGCAGTTAGCTATTATCTTTGCTTCTTTGTTTTCTATTGTTTTCATTTTGGCTATTTCTTTTGTTTTGGCTATAATCTTTATTTCACTCCCTTTTTCTAAATACTTTCTAAAAATAGTAAAGAAGTGAAAAAATAAAAAAAACCTATTTCTTAGAAGTGTTGGTGTTCTTGCAAATTGCCAAAGAAATCTAGTATGTTTTTGCAAAGCACCAGAGAAGTTAAAGCTGGTGTTCTTTTAAAGTGCTAGAAAAGTTGCAAAGTGTTGAAGAAGTCAGAAATAAATAAATAAATTAAAAATTAAAAAATAAGTAAAAAAAAAACAAACAAAAAAACAAAAAATGTAAGCAAACTAATAAAAAAAATAAAGCCCCAAATTTTTATTTCTCTTAAGTAAGAGTTTGCATTCTTGCATATTTAGAAATTGTAAAAGCTGGGTTAATGTTCTTGCAACATGCTAAAAAAGTTGTAAAGTGCTAAAAAAGTCAGGGTTGGTTTTTTTGCAAAGTGCTAGAAAATAAGAGTTCTGTTCTTACAAAATGCCAAAATAAAATAAATTAATAAATAAATTTTAAAAATAAAACAAAAAAAAACGAAAACAAAAACATGAAACAAAAAATTAAATGAAATAAAACCTTGCAAAAACTTGCAAAAACTTGTGTCTAACTAAATCAATTCTTTAAAGAAGTATTCTTGAAAATTTAGAAATTGCTAGAAAAATCAATTGTATGTTCTTGCAAAGTGTCAGAAGTCTGAGTTGGCATGTGCAAAGTGCTAAAAGTTGTTGGTTTTCTTGCAAAGAGTCATCCAAAAATAATGTTATACAAGAGAGGGATCAGATAAGGGAAGTAACAAAAATTAGGTGATTTTTCAGGAGGGGAGGAGGGTAAAAAAAAGTAAAATTATATATAAAGAGCCTGACTATTTATATATTAAAGGAAAGGGAGGGGGTAGGCCTCTGATAAAAATAATCAGGTGATTATGACACGGCCCTAAAGATACCATTTTTCCTGATAAGTAGAAAGATCAAAAAAATATAACGTAATTTTTTAGAAAAAATTGTCTAAAAACTAATCCAGTAGTCCAAAATTAATAATTTTGGTACCATTCAATTCATTTTGGTAAGAAGAGTTGAATGGTACAGATTTAATTTCATTTGGATTACTGGATCAAAAGTTATTGGCCAAATACCGGTACTATTATTCATATCTTTTTTTATAAAATTACTATATAACTAATAGTTTTTTGTGAATATTTTGCAATCCAGTAATTCAAAAGACATGATTTTGGTATCTTTGGATTCATCTCACTAAGACAAATAGTATAGTATCTAAATCATTTAAATCAGATTACTGTATCACAAGATATTCAAGTTGTTGTAAAATTTTATATATAAATATATGGATTTTAAAAATTTTTTTTATATAGTCGAGAGGGGAGGAGAAGTTAAGCACTATTATGTGGGCATACATTGCATTATTTATAGATGCTCCCAAAGGGCTAGTGTTCTTGTAAAGTGTAAAAAAAATTAAAAATAAATAAATAAAAAAAACCAAAACAAAATGAAAGCAAAAAAAAATGAAACAAAAAAATAAACCAAAAATAAAAAAAACAAACTGAAATAAAAAACAATATAAATAGAAGATCTAATTTATAAACAAAAGATCTAATCTGATTTTGTAATACAGATTTGTAGATTAATTTCGAAATATTTTGAAAATATAATCCAATGTGTTCTTTGTATAACCCAGGTTACATATCTACTGATCTAGCCAGTCCTCTCAAAAATATTTTGAATTCACTTTTTCAAAATATTTTGAAACCTGTAATATTTCAAAATACATTGTGAAATTTTTGAAATATATTGTATATGCGAAATTTTTTGAAAGATTTTGCAGGTTTACAAGATCTTTTGAAAAATTGCACTACTATAAATTTGCTGATGAACATAAGAACATTAGTACTGTAATAGCTACTGTAATCAACTAATATATAAAAAAACCATATACCATGCTACATCCATTTATTCTAGTTACATTCTGTTTCAATTGTACTATGTTCATTCTAAAGAAAAAACATAAAAATGTTAGTACTGTTATAAACTAATTAAAAAAACTATCTACTGTGCTATGTTTATTCTAGCACTTTCTATTTATACTACATTCATTCTAAAAAAAGAACATAAGAACATTAGTACTGCAATAAAAAAAAATGAAGAATGACCATACCTTTATATGAAGTTAAGGCTCTAAACAACAATAGTTCTAAAAAATAAATATTAAAAAAAAAAAAAACAAATAAATAAAAAAAGTTTATTTATATGATTATCAATCTTTAATGTGATTGGCCAATCATATAAGGGTCGCCATGGCGATGGGTTGCTATCTATATTTTTCCTTTTTTATTATTTTATTTTATTAAATAAATTATATTTTTTATTATTTTATTTTTAAAAATTTTTAAATATATTAATTAAAAATAAAAATTAAAAAATAACTAAAGAAGTATAAAAGTATAAGTGTGAGAAAGAGAATATGAAAGAGAATATAAGTGTAAGAAAGTTAGAGTAAAAGAAAAAGAGAAAGTGATAAAGAAAAAGAGAGGAGAGAAAGAGAAAAAGAAAAAAATTTTTTTCTATTTAAGAACATAAAAATATTTTTGAAAACATTAAATTAAATAAATATGTTCTCATGAGAATATAAATTTCAAAATAGATCACCTTTAACATTAAAAAAAAAAATTTCAAAATAGATTTCCAACACTAACCCATATATTGCAATCACTGGTATAGTAAACAAATTTTGTAATAGAATTTTTTATAAAAACTCATGATAAAAATCACAATAATTCTAATAAAAACTGGCTCAACCATGTACCATGGATACTGAAATAGAGTCTGAATTCTGTGGCAAAATTTTATAGTAACATAATTTTAATGCAAGCTAACTCAATCTTAACCCTATACTGTAGTCTACTGTAGTTAATAGAATAATATGTTCAGTAACAGAATTTTTTGTGATGATCCAATGCAAACTAACTCAGCATATTTATGAATATTATATAATACGAATTTCAGATTTTAACAAAAATTTTAAAGTTTTATACAAAGCTCCTGTGGCAGAGCCACGGGTCAGGTGCCAGTATATTCTCAAATTATATAAGATAAGCAACAATGAAGTTTACAATTAGCTAATTTGTAAAATTTATATATATGGGCAAAATCTGATCAAGAATCAATATGTAGTATCCAGGGTTGGCAATGGACTATGTCCATTAAAAATAAATTTGCCAATGGACCCAAATGGACCAATACCATAATCCATTGATCCATTGATCCATTGGTCCATTGGTTTATTTTGATAAAAATTATTTTTATACAATTTACTGGAATTCAGAATTAGCTTTTAGTTTAAAAATCTTTAATTTGCATTACCAATTATAATTGTGCTTAACATTGTTATATCATATATTCCTATTGATATATAAAAAATTTCTAAATTTTAAAAAAAAAACAATCAACACATGATAAATAAGTGAATTTTATTACTAACAAACACTTTATAGGCAACTTAGTTCATAGACTGTTAATCTATAGACAAGATTATTTTACAGACAGTTAGTTAATTCATAGACAAATTCATTTTGTAGACAATTTATTTTACCAACAATTTTTTTTGTAAATTACACCAACCTTAATTTAAACATAGCATTAATGACAATAACTAGATTAATTTATTTGTAATATTAGATGTTTTTGAATTAACTGTTTATGAAACAAACTTATCTGCAAATAAAATAACCTTGCCCTTAATATAATTCTCTGCAAACTAAATTGACTGTGAAGTAATTGTTGGTAAATTAATGCTACTAAATAAAATATTAAAAAAAATAAAATTGAATTTATATATCTAGATAAATCACGATAACAGCAGTTTGAATTTTAAGCAGTCTGTTGGTATCAATAAAGTATAATTCATATATTTTCACCTAATTTTATTCCTATATATGGAGGGAAGTCAGTAGAAAAGGTGCAAATTTATTAGATAAATTTGTCTCTTTCCTACTAACTCCCCCCATATCTTAAAGTAATAGGAGTACCAAATCTGGTATACTCATATATGAACAGTAACAAGATTTTGCAGGAAACCATACATTTTGTGATATAATCATTACCATGTTCTAATATAGAATGCTTTAAGATAGTTCAAAGAGTAGTTTTAAAAATTTAGATAATATTTGTAATTTCTTTATATTAGGTGCAATAAAGTAGTTAGTTATATTTAAAAGACTATATAATTATTTAACCTACTTGTCCATTGGTCCATTGAAATAATGACTATTCCAATGGAACCAATGGATCTGGTCAATGGACCTGAGGTCCATTGATACCAATGGACAAATGTGCCAACCCTGTAGTATCTTTATTTAGATGTATTATCAATAATAAAGATAAAAATTAAAAAAATTATCATCGGTATCATGCGCATTTGATTATAAAATTCACATTTGTCCCATCTCTAGTTTAGACTAGTCTGAAGGGTTTTAAGAGAGTTTGAGGACACATTCGTTATATCCTTCTTACATACTATTGCAGAATAGACCCTCAAAAGAATCAAAACAATCTAATCACCTTAATAATTCGTCAGATCAATCAAAAAAAACATTGACATTGCGTCGGTTCGATTTTACTGTCATGTGATATTAGGAAAACTAAAAAAAAATTCATTTATATTTGGGTTAGGGTTTAACCTTAAGTTCGGAAGGGCAATTGTATAGTAAAATTGCATGAGGTTTTTTTTGTTAGGGTTCTAAGGACAGTCTACTAGAGATAAATACGATTTTTCGCTTTTTTTACGTTACACCTGATTTTGATTTTTGATTGGCTGATAGGAAGATCATATTACATTGAAATCGATTGAACTTAGTGACTTTATTACAAAAATATTTCTGATCCGGGATTTATTGAAATTAGCAATTTAAAACAATTAGCAATTAAAAAACAATTAAAAGCAATTGTTATTAAAAACAATTAATAATTAAAAACAATACATTCAAAGTTTCAACTTCTTTCTAAAATTATCATTTAAACAAATATCTGTTTACACCCACGTATATTTACTGCAATATTTCGGCAAATTGCACAACTCGTATTTTTAGTTCTTCTGGTATTTTGTCAACATTGCACCATAACAAGAAAACTTGAAGCTTTTGTAAATTACTGATTAGCTCTAGAAGTTGTGTGGAAAACAACCTTTTTGACGTAGAGGTACGTAATGTTCGGACAGAATGTTTCAATTTCTCTAAGAGACACAAAGTCTTCTAAAAACTCCTAGCACTGAGCTTTAGTTTTAGTATGGATGTGCCATACTTTTGTAAGGCTAAGTTCAGTCTTGTGCGCCGATCTGGGAGGAATGAACGATTTCTAAAGTGCTTATTTTATATTTAACATTTCTGACAGTTTCATATTACTCCACCTAATACGAAGTATCTCTAAATTTTTCCAAATTTTCAATACCTTGAACTCTGCATTATAAACACAATTTTCCATTATCATTTCATGTAATGAATCTTTTTGACACTCTAAAGTAGGTATACAAGGTTAATAGTAGTCGTTGCTATTTACGTCTGCCTCAAAGGTAAAGCAAACGCACGAAGGTCATAAACCACACACTGGCACTAAATGGTATTTATTTAATTGCTGCGGATATGTTATTTTTTACGGGGAAAAGCACTCACGAATTCTTTGATTTTATACACCTTTTTCTCTTTCGAATTACATATATTTTGATCATAAAAATTTTGTAATTATTAATCACCTCTATTTTATTGCGACATTTATTATGCACATTACGTAATCAATATTTGCTATTATTCCGCACGTTTGAAATCTGTGATAGGTTAAGCCACAGATGCCAATTACTTAACCAACTATATACGAATCCGGCGTCAGTGTATAAATTTTATTCACATTTAACCAAATAGCTTTAGAAATTTTTATCGCATTATATATATTTCATTAAAATTTAAATATTTACAACGTTTGAAGTTTTAACTTATACATGTGAATATAAAATATTGAAAAGTTCTGCACTACAATAATAAGCGAAATTAAATGGTTTTTAGATTATATATTTATTAATAAACGAAATTAAATGACTTTTCGACTATTTTTATTAATAAGCGAAATGGTTTTTCGATTATATTTATTAACAACAAGCGAAATTAAATTATATTTATTAACGATAAGATAACAATAAGCGAAATTAAATGGGTTTTCGATTATATTTATTAATTTTAATTTCCCATCGCTATGTAAAAAAAAAATTTATTAATCAAACATGTTAAATAAATTAATAAGCATATATGGTCCGGTGCAAAAACATTTGTACACCAAATAAAAATTAATAAAAAATTTTTTTGCATATAAACTTAATAATTTTTTTAAAAAAATATAAATTTTAGATTATGGGAAAGTTTATTATAGCTTTTATTTGATTATTTTATATAGAAAATAAAATATTTTATTAATAGCAACTTTTTTCATATTTATCAATTTAAAAAAATTTGTCAAAAATAGTATAGTTTAATTTAAAATCTATATATTGAGCTAAGTTTTCAAAATTATAAAATAAAAACAAAATCATAA
>QKWP01001454.1:23889-61939 GCA_003550325.1 Gigaspora rosea
TATATAGATTTTAAATTAAACTATACTATTTTTGACAAATTTTTTAAATTGAATTGAATAACTTTGAAGCTTAATTTCTCTATAACTTGTAATTCAAATTTAATAAAAATTATACAGTATATTTATTATATGCACACCAAGGCGCTTGCGTAATACAAGCATGTTACACTGCATATTTGGTCTAAAAATAGCAAATATGTAATTTTTTTCAACCCAACTTTTTTTATTAATTTTTAAATTAAAAAAGTTTGTTATTATTCATTATAAAAGTATAACAAGAATATAATAATAAAAATAATATAAATAATTAATTTAAAAGCTATTTTATTGAAAAATAAAAAAATTTTATATATACAATTAATAATTTATAAATTTTTAATTGTAGCAAAAAAATGGTTTAAATTTGGTGTACAAATGTTTTTGCACTGGACCATAGATATCTTTGATTTTTGGCAGTTTGATATGTGGGCAATAACTTTAAAATTTTGAATTAGGTATGTATATTTCTGTGAAAAATTGATTTTTAAAACTTTCTGGTAAAAGGTTCCAAGAAATCGCCTAAGGTATATTAACATATATTAAATTTGTTGTTTCAAGATTTATAATTTTATTACATTAAAATTCATATAACACAAGCCAGTGGTGCATTCGTTACATTATTGACACATTACATACTTAGATATACATTAATCGATATAAAAAATACTTCGTATACTGTTAAAGCGACGAAAAACGTGTGTATAACTTGCAAAGTCTTATAATCAGGTAATATTATAAATTAATAATGTACTTTCTTATTCGCTTCATCTACCCGGAACTTTATACGTGATGGTCTAAACCGACGTCGGGATGGTTTAAACTTACATCGGCAGTCGGCCAAATAATTGACATCTTAACCTGTCACGTACCCGATCGATCATCACGTGGATCACGTGTACCTAGTGATGCAGAATCTTATATTTTGATAAATCAATCACCCATGTAATTTATTAAAAAAACACAAAACAGCTCAACATTAAGTTGAATTAATACAGTAATATTTTAAGCAAAATTTTATTAACTAATATTCTAAATAATTAGAGTATCTTTACATTTAACTTCGCAATTAAATTTAATAGCAATATGTACTATAAATTAATCAAAAAAAAATTTTTTTTTTTAAATATTTATTGACCCAAACCACTTTGAAAGAACAAAATGGCATTGCCTTGGCCTTTAATAATAACAAATCAAACCTTGTTGGATATTTTTAGGAACAGTATTTATTTATGATCTAGTAAGGGCGCTGACATTTATTAGGTAATATTTTAGGGGGTGGGGGGTCAAGCAAAACCTTACCTCATATAAAAAAAATTATAGCCAATCAAATTTAGCTAAATAGATTACCTGGGGGTGGGGTAAGCCTCTATAGTAAATGGATATTATGTAATAAATGTCAGTGCCCTAATACATAGTAATATTTTTTTCTTCTGATCAAAATTTTCTGGTTTTTGATTTTTGCATAGTAAATACAGTAAAACCTCTATAAATGCATGCTCTTTAACAGTATACACATGGAGAACGATAAGAAAAAGTGGATTTATGGGTCATATAATAGTTGGGCCCGAATTTAAGTGTGCTCTTATAGAAGGTGCACTTATGGAGAATTCACTGTAAAGCTTTTCGATAAGTTACCCGTAATATTTTTGGTCAAATCGATCTTCATGCCCTTCTAGAACAAAAGACTTGCATATGGGACTTTGTCCGGAACAGGCTTGAGTCGGTCCTAAAAAGTCCATGTGAAGTCGATTCAAGGTCCGGCTTTTTAAAAAACCAAAATGATCGGCAAGCACCTTAACGTAAATATTAAGCCATTCCGAAATAATCAAGATTTCAAACAAGGAAATTTAATATATTAAAATAATGTTTTCGGTTCGCGCCACTAGGAAATTGCACAGCCCATTTTAACTTTCCTGAAAACATATTCTACGTACGTACATTATACTCCGTTCTCGGAAACCATACTCTTTATGACCAGACAAAGAAATTAGTAATATTATAGAATGATTCTTTGATCACACAATGTCAACCCGCAATTTTTTTATACTTGAAAAATGTATTAAAAAATCATGCATATGTCATTGGACGGAAAGGAGGCCCCATTTAATGCAAAATATAGAAACCTAAGCCCTACTCATCGTTGCACACAGATACAAAAAACCACTTAACTTGCCTGTACTCCGTTCCTGGTATAAAGTAAATCATCATCTTTACTTTCTATTCTCATTAATCATGGCATCGAAAATACTTATGGACGATATGCTAGAATTAATGGAGAATATTCTTAATAAACTAAATAATGAACTTGATTCCTTATACTTGTGCACACTTGTGCATTGGTGTAAAATGTCAATACCTATTCCGTGGCAAGAGTCATTAGAACGAAACGAATAATTCTTTCCGCCTACCTGTCAGAAATATTTAAATTGTAAAATCAGCAATTTAGAAATTAGTTATTCCCCAAATCGGTGCACAGGGTATGAACTTAGTCTTACAAAAGTATGCCAAGTCCATACTAAAATCAAAGTTAGAAGACTTGGTGTCTCTGAGAGAAATTGAAACATCTGTCCGAACATTACGTACTTCTACGTCAAAAAAAGGTTGAGTTTTCCACGCAACTTTTAAAGTTTATTGGTAATTTACCAAAGCTTCAATCTCGTTATGGTGTAATGTTAACAAAGTACCAGAAGAAGAAGAACTGGAAATACGACATATTCAATTTGTCGAAATATTATCGTTAACATTACATTGTAATGTCTTCAAATCAATGATTGGCTACAGCCATATTTAGATAATTTTCTCGATCATTGCAATGGACCTTTAAAAAAAATTGCTAACCGATCGAAGAAAAGAATAAAGATGGTAATGACACTAAAGGGTTAATCAAATTTTGCATACGAAACAAGCCTTTGAACTACGTAGGTGCAAACAGATATTCGAGTTTAAATGATAATTTTAGAAAAGCGGTTGAAGCTTATATTGTATTAATACCATGTGAAAGTACTGTATTGTTTTTTAATTTCTAATTATTTTTAATTTCTAATTGTTTTTAATTTTAATTACAAATTGTTTTTTAATTTCTAATTGTTTTTTTGTTTTCAATTGCTAATTGTTTTAATTGTTTTAAATTATTAATTCCTTTATCTGCGGACCAGAAATAATTTTGTACGTACTATTTTAAGCGTCAATTGTTAGTGTATTAAGGTTGTCCAAACTATAAATACAGTCGACCCTCTTAAAATCGATCCTGTCGAAACCGATAAACTGCTATAATCGGTCAAAAATTGAACCACTAAGTTTGTTCAATTTCTGATTGTTTACTATTTCTGATAACTAATATTCTAGTTTACGATTTTATTTTTAAATAAGTTTTCGGTTCATTTTGACCAGACTCAGGTTCAAATGAGCTCATTCTGGATTTATTTACACCCAACTTGGGTACAAATAATCCGAGATTGGTTCAAATGAGTCCATTCTGGCTCAAATGAGCTCATTTCATGTTCATTTGAACCAACCCAGGTAAAATTCTGCATTCAGATGACACTAAGGTTTATTTACACCCAAATCATCAATTTGAATCCAACTCGGGTTCAAATGAATCACCTGAGTTCATTTAAATTCAATCTGGGTTCAAATGAGCCAAACTTAAACCTAATTCAATTTAAAAAACTAGATAGCTACGCGACATAGTCACGCTTAAACCAGAAACGTAATATAATTCACTCAGTTTAGTCACTCCTATGAAATCCCACTTTTATATAATTATATATTAAGTTATTATTTGTATTAATAACAAGCTATGCGTAAAGTCATTTGCGTTAACATAGTATTGGTGATTCAAGTTGATTAAATGTTTATGGCTCAGCTAAGTTATTAAATTTTATTGGCATATCCATTTAGTTAGCGAATAATAATTTCAAATTTGACATAATTTGGTATCAATATTATTGATTATTATGAAGAAAAAAAATATGCCTCCATTAGAATTACAAAAATTTCGTATAATGAACATGTTTCCAATAAATGCGAAATGGCAGTAGATTGATAACAATCATTTTAAGTAATACTTTTCAAAATGTTTTTCATTCGTGGTTAAAATAAATGATAATTAATATTTATAAATTCTGGTAAAATTTCATAATGCAATACAGTATCATCCAAATAAATGTAATAACAAATAAGTACATTTCATAATACAACATTAATATTAAATTATATATATATATATATATATATAATAGATGTATTTTAAGTACCATTACTGAAACCCCATTTAAATTTTTTTCTTTCAACTTTGGTAATAAAATCATCAATTTTGATCATACCATTTACATCCATTATCAACTCTTTATAAATTTCCAATCCAATATTAACTTCACTTTGAGATTTATCATCTATAGCATGATAAACTACTTTATCAATACCAGCCAAATGGGCAGCAGCGAATTGTAAACATGCCATTATAGAAATATTTCCACCATAAGCACCACATCCCCAATTTCCTGTATGAATAATAACTTTAGGCGCGATTATTTCATCATTTTCAGGAATAATTGTATGTTCTGAATCTTTATACTTTCTTTCCAACACATTAGTTTCTACTAAACTTTCAAATCTAGCTGCCAAGAATCCACTATAAGCAGTTTCAATAACCATTCTAATAGTACTATTAGTATAATATCCTTTTCCATATTTTGGTGCTTCTATGGCAATAATATTTGAATAATAAGGATTACCTTTATTATCCAATCTTTTATCAAAAACCGTGGTAGCTAATTTTACAGCATCTACATTAGCGATTGCGAATTGATTACCATAAAGACCATAAGGTCTACCTTCAGTTTCATTACAATCAGTTTTGATAAATGCTTGACGTTCTACACCACGAATTAATACAGGAGTTGCAATTGATTTTCCAGATGATATGGTTGTTCTCGTTCTTGTTGGTGAACCATCTGGTATAGTTTCAAGTTTATCATGAAGTGAGCATAGAGCTGGGTGCTCGAGACATTGCATTTCGTCTTGTGCGAAAAGAGATCCACCATAGTATGCAAATAAATTTCTGAAATTGAAAATTTTTTTAGTCATTATTTCTATTTGTAATTAGTTCTTATATTACAATATCGCCAATTGAGGCAATGACAAATATTACGTAATATCTTGAAGGCTTATGCTAGATATAAATGTCGTAGGCGGGAATTGAATTTAAGTATTTCCACTTACAACATAAATTTATATAACTATTGTAGCTAATATATATCATATATATTACGTAATATTTATCATTACCTTAACAAGTTAATCGAATTTATAAAAAAAAAATAACAAAATTTTGAACATACAAATCAGCGAAATTAATATACCAAACCACCGTATTATCATCATCAGGTGGAGAATAATCAAATACATCATTTAATATTTCAATTTCTAATTTTTCTTTTCTTCCACCACCAATAGCATTTTTTTCTTCAATATTAAAACTTTTTGGTAAATCGAATTGTGTCCATTGAGTATATTTTAAAGTTCCATGAAATGAATCAGCACCATTTGGACATGCCATATTATAAACTACTTTTTTATTCTGACAATACCATGTTGGTGGATTTTCTTTTACGAGTTCTGAAGCTGTAAATGAATAATAATCTCTTAAATGAGAAAATATATTTTCTTTAATTTTTTGTAATGTAGACCGTTCGATCGATGACATGTTTTGATAAATTTAACAGAATTAAGATCAAATATGATTATTTTTATAATATATAGTTAATAGCGAATTAGGGTATATGTGCATTAGAAAAATCGGACATTTAGCTGCGTGTAATTAACTTATAACAGATATAACTGTTGTACAAACGTATAATGCATATTACTGTATTAGTTAAGAGGTAAGACCAGTGTTTAAAATTGGATTTTAAAATTTTTAATAAAAACTGCGGAATTAGTATATCAACTTGCGCATTACATTTTAATTAAATCATATATCTGCGGAAATTAGTTTAATATGCGGAAATAAAATTTTTATTTGATAAAATTTATTTGTGCAATTTTACCACAATATTTGCTAATCTAGCCAATTTTTGATTACAATCCCGTTACCTGGAATCCGAATACAGTTAAGATCCAAATCCCGAATTATACGTATATTGTAACGAATAATTTTTTCCTTTGTCTCTCACTTCCGCATTTGTATAATTCTTTAAACTGTCATATATCTTCCAGGCATTGCCATGTTTCTAGTATTAGGCATTATGTATTTTAAGTGGTTTCTCAGTGGTTTAATTATATGGATATTTACTCAAGGAGCGTAAACGTAAGCAGTGACTAAGTAAACGCAGTAATCACTAAGTAAACGTAGTAGTGACTAAGTAAACGTAGTCATAAAGGTGTAAGCGTAGTCAGAATCTAGAATGTAGATAAAGGGTTGCTCTCGCCCTTAGTTTACGATATTTAATGTACCTAATGTATGCTCTCCTTAAATAAATATACATTCTTTTTATAATAAATGCCTTATAAATCATAAATATCCGTGTCCCATAAATTACTTCAAAATCAAGTGACCTTCTAACGTCAACCATCGGAGTTAAACTCGGCATGAATAAGTACAAAGCTCTCCCATACGATGGTTACAATATACATAAATGACAAAGCCAAGGGAGTATTAAATACGATAAGACAGTAATGAATAGTTTATTTCAAGTATACAGTATATCTTCATAGCTATTACTGTAAATTCTGGAAAACTTGATAAAAAATTAGCTAAATTATTCTTTGGCTGAATATGTAATTGTTACAAACTTTATCATATCACTAGCTTATATGACATAATGTTAGAATATTGTGATTAGCATACGTTCCCTATTTGACTTTAGCATAATAGACTCAATAAATTTTTTAATAAATGCCCCGCAGATTTACCTAATATTTAACCTGTGGGACAAAAAAATATCTTTAATATGAGGAAATTCTGCGGAACTTTTTTTTTTTTTATCTTTGCGGAGTCTGCATATGTTCTTAAAAAAAATTGCGGATTAAATTTTTAGTCTGCGCTCCGCAGATTCCGCAGGCCAATTTTAAACACTGGGTAAGACGTATTGTACGAACAGTACAGTACTAGGGTGCGACATCAATTAAGTAATCAAAATTATGTTAGCAAACTTATGAGATTTTTCAGATTACATGAACAATGCCAATAATAAATCAAATACAATATATCAATAAGACATTATTAATATCGACATAAAATTTTCAAAACGATTCAACTTCTTGTCTTGTCAAGGCATCAAATTACCTTGAAATTTACACAAATTGTTTATAAAATACTGAAGAATAAAACCATGTTTGAAACTTTTCTAACAATATATGGTGCAAGAAACCTATACTCAACAACTACTCAACAGTTACATGAAGCATTTCAATTTTTTAAACAGCTATAACTTTTTATCTACAGTAATAGGTTTTAAAAAAAATCTGACCGGTAACTTTGTAGAGCTATATCAGCTCTACATGTGTGCCAAATATCTTTTCAAAATCTTATCACTGTAAAGAGTTAATGCATTTTGAAAATTGAAATTTTATATGTAAATTTATAAATTCACATATTTTCAAAATGCATCAACTCTTTACAATGATAAAATTTTGAAAAGATATTTGGCACACATGTAGAGCTGATATAGTTCTACAAAGTTATCGGTCAGATTTTTTTAAAAACTCTTGGATAAAAAGTTATAGCTTGTTTAAAAATTGAAAATTTTCCGTGTAACCGTTGAGATAGGCTTCTTGCACAATATAAGTTTTGAGCATTTGCATATAGAGTATTTTAAATTTTATTAATTTAGAGTAAAAAAAAGTCATCTCGAAGCCATAAGTTGAAACTTACTTAGAACTTTCATGAAATAGTTCTAGCGAATACTATTCATTCAAAAGAAACTCGAAAAATAAGAAGTACCGGTACAATTTTTATCTAAATAATTTAGAAATTCGCATGTTTTCTTATAATTAAATATAATAGTAATGTTCAATTTACATTTATGATTTCGCTAATAAAAATTTGATCATAGTAAATTGATCAACAGATTCGGAACGGATGTACTGTACTGTACTGTACGTACGTATGAAATTATACTAACTGCTAAATTTTGATCGTGCGTACGGTTAATATATAGCATTAGACGTCACTTTCAAATTTCAGTCAATTAATAATTGACATGCATGAGTTTAAATTTTATAAGTACCGATTAAACCTAGCTTACATCAAATCTAAAATGTTTAATAAAATATTTTTCAATATAAACTAGGATGGCATGTCATTATGCCCAATTGATTTCAATTTTTTTTGGACATATGTCCAATTGAAAATGAACATATGTACATATGTCCAAAAAAAATTGAAACCAATTGGACATAGTGACATGCAATCCCTGAATATAAAAGATTTTTTTTAAAGAAAAAAATTTTAATGATTTTTTATTATTTTCTTTTACAAATGCTTAATTAATCTAATATTTTTTTTTTTTAGCTTCAAACCTTGAAAAAATGACCGAAAAAAATCAAAAGCGTATAATGAATTATTCAAAATATGATCACTGTTTAGTTATCTTACGAAACTCATCAAGTTAACACAAAAAATCAAGTTTTATTGAATTCTTAATACCTTTAAATTAATACTTGAAGGTGGGGTTATCGAATAGCATGCTTATGTTTTTCCAATGAAATATTCAACTCTTCAAGTTATCCCATAGAAACGTGGCACCTCACGTACCAACGTAATATAAGACATTAATATAAAAACCCTTTTTGTCGTTAAATCCATGCATTTCGTACTTTCTAATATAGTTGGTTGTTAAACATTCTTTATATTTTCAAAGTTTTATGATTTGGCCTAAATTGCATAATTAATAAATATATAGTTTTTTTTTTTATTCGTAATTTATTATTGTAAACGATACAGAATGGAATATGACATACTTTATTTTACAGTTTTTTTAAAGCTACGTAAATAATATTTATTTGATGAAAATTTGAAAGTGATGGTATAACAAATATAAGACTTGCAAAATTTAAGTAATTCTTTTTAATGGCTAGAATTAGAGCTATTAGAAAAGGTGACTTTGAGTTAAACAAAATTTTTCTTTTACAGGCTGTATGTACTATTATTCTACATGTCAGTCTTAATTTGTGTTTCCGTACTCCAAATTTTGCAAATTCAAATTATGAAAATTGGACCAATAAAAATAGGATATTTAACTGCGGATTCTGCAAATTCAGATCACAGAATTTCTGTAATTCAAAATTCTGATCAATTAATGATCTATCAATTATAATCTGGTTATTCTAATCCGATTCGTTTTTCCGACGAATATTTTGACACAAAAGCTAATTTCAAACTTATAAAACAATTACACAAGTACCATTTTTGATATATAAACAATATTTCGTGACCAGGATTGGCAATGGAGCCTAATGAAGCTCAATGGCATCTTCAATGGTGTTCTCAATGGCGTCAATGGGATTTGAGCACCATTCGTGCAACTATCGAGCTTCATTGGCTCCATTGCCAACCTTGCTCGTGACTCAATGATAATTAACAGTTATTATAAATCGCGCCTGTGTTCAACACCAGTAGTATGAAAATCCGTGTAACATGTAGGTCCATACCTGATACGTACATACGTACATACGACGCACGTAAATAATTTCGATCAAAACAAAAATTAAATTTTTATTAATATTAGGGTTAGAGCGAAGGCCTTGGATGGGGTAAGAGGTTAGTTTATAACAAAATTTCGCAAGGAATTTTTTTTGTTAGAGCATCAAAGATGATTTCGTAAATGAATTTTTGCGTTAGGATCGTTTTTTTTTTTTAAAAAAAAATTCGTGTTACATCGGATATTCATGTTTCATAACAAACATTATACTAAACATTATACATTATACACCAATGGTGTGATTTATAATTAAATATATACATTAAAATTTGTTTCCCTAATATAAAAAAATATATAAATTTTAACAAACAATATTATCAATTTTATTAAATAATATATACATAATTTTTAGATATTTTTATATTTTTTTAAAAAAATTATTGACAAAATTTTATATTAAGCCAATTGTCATCATTAGTCTAAATTAAGTTGCTTTTCTAGTATTTCCAGTTCTAATACGTAACAATAAAGTCATTGATAACTTTGACCAAAAAATAAACACACACATATACAGCCACAATTACCGTAACAGTGTATATGAAAAAAGAGGCGTAAACATTAGTTGTAGATTCTTACATTTAAAAAAAAAAACCAACGATAGAAATATCAATGCATATCGTATTAAGAATATTAAGAATTATATAAATGATAATAAGAATTTGGAAACCACATGTTGGTAAATTTTCATATGAAAAAAATAAACAAGTACAATCGAATTATTAAAAAAAAAAAAAAAGGAGTGCAAAAATGGGTATGCAGTTTTACCATTATTAACGTAATCATGCACATATCAGACAGATTCTAAAAAATCATCGAATATAGATTCACCGAGTTACTAAGTGTCTAAATATGGTTAATTAAAATAGTTTAAATTCAGTAGTAGAAAAATTTATCAGGAAATCATTTAAAAAATTCAGCCAGTTTATTACGTATATATACATTACTTTTCAAACTACAAAAGTATTTAATTAACGTCTAAACGGTTTAAAAATTTTTGGCGAAAAGGAAAATCGAATAACTTTGATAATTAAAAAAAAAAAATTTATATACCGGTCAGAAAATTCGAATCTGTGAAATAATACATAGTAATAATAATCGCATGCTTTTAACTTTTATGATGAGCATAATGATAAACGATTGATGATTGGGTTCACAATTTATTTTATAATATCAATATTAAAAAAGCGGTAATTGTCCGAATATTAATTATGTTGTGTAACCAAATTCAGGTTTTAGAATAGTGGCTGCAAATTTATGTATTTATTTATTTATAATACTGTATATACTATATACAGTATATTTATTTATATATCTGTTAATATTTTTTTTCTTCATTTATTCAGCAACGAATTCAACCAACAATTTTTAGCATTAAATTCTCGTTTAAAATTTTATATATCGCAAAAATTTTTTATAATTATCTATATAATTTATCACTATAATTAATTTTTTTAATAACTAATAATTCAAATAAAAACGTAATAATGTATAAATCATTAATGGGACTATTTAAAAAAACTGGAAGTCTATATCCTGCAGAACTTGAAAAACGATATAAAGTTTCAAGTAATGTTCTTGGTGTCGGTTCTTTCGCTATAGTAAAAGAATGTATGGATAAAGTAACAAAAGAGAGTTATGCATTAAAAATCATCTCAAAAAAAGCAATAAAAAGTATGACTATGAATTTCGAGTATAAGTTTATATATATATTTTATTTAAGATTATATCTATCTAACAAAGTTTCACGAAATATTATTTTATAGAAGGAAAAGAAGATATGCTTACTACTGAACTTGATATTCTCAAAAAAATTAAGCATGAAAACCTTGTAAAATTACATGATCTATATGAAACAGATGAAGGTGTTTATATCGTAACTGATCTTGCGAGAGGTGGAGAATTATTTAATCAACTTTTATTGAAAGGTTCTTATACTGAAAAAGATGCGGCTAATTTAGTGCATCAAATGTTAAAGGGTGTAGCATATTTACACGATAATGATGTAAGATATTATTATTTTATATATATATTTTTTTTGAGATCATAAGTTATCTTACGTCAAGTTAACTTAATTAATGTTAATGTTATAACACATAACTTATACAGTATTAAATGATATTTTTTTCATTTAGATAGTGCATAGAGATTTAAAGCCTGAAAATCTTCTTTTTATGGATAAATCAGATGATTCAATACTTATGATTACAGATTTTGGACTTTCCAAAATATTAAAAACGAATGATGATATATTAATGACGGCTTGTGGTACTCCTGGGTATGTCAATTTCACCAATTTCATCACCAATTTCATGAATTAAAATTAAAATTAATAAAATTATAAATGATACAAAAAAAACATATTACATTTTTTTTTTAATTGAATATAGTTATGTAGCTCCAGAAGTACTTTCGCAAAAAGGTTATAATAAACCAGTAGATCTTTGGAGTGTTGGTGTGATTACTTATACCATGTTATGTGGTTATCCTCCATTTTATGGTGAAAATCAAGCCGTCTTACTTCAATCAATCATGGCTGGAAATTATGAATATGATGAAGAAGATTGGGGTGAAATATCTGATGATGGTACGCGTTTTTGCTCTTTAATCAGATGTTAAAATAGTGATACAAATCGATGAAAAATTTTCAATCGATTAGTTTATAGATATTCAACTAATCGATTAGTTGAACAAATAATAAACGAAACTTGACAAAATACACGTAAGGTTGTAACTGAAACAGCCGGTATGTTCGTTTGATTAATCGACTAAGTTGGGTCTGTAAAATTCAAATTGATTAGTTGTCAAATTTACAACTAATCGATTTTCGATATGTATCACTAACGTCGTCAAATTTATTATATATTACAATCTTATTTATTTTTTAATTTTTTTTTTTTTTATTAATGAATCAGCAAAAGATTTGATTGACAAATTCTTATGTTTTGATCCGTTAAAAAGAATCACAGCAAAAGAAGCACTTAAACATAAATGGTTCACTTCAGCAGCAGATGTGAATATTCTTGATAATGTACGAAAACATCTTTCACCAAAAGATACTTTTAAAAGAGCAGTTCGTCTTGTTCAAGGTGTAAATCGTTTACAAAAATTATCAAAGAATAAGCAACAAACTAATATTGAAATTGTACAAGTTGATATCGTGCAAGTTACTAAAGTGGGTAAATAAAGAGTTATTTTTAGATCTAATATATTTTGTGAAGTCATGTTTTTTTATTACAATGTATTATCATTTTTATTTTTAATAATAATAAAAATAACTAAAGAATTTAATGATTTTTTAATTCGAAATGTTAAGATATAAAACAGTATATATTATTGCGTGCTTATGATATCATTACAAAATGTTAAATTTAATATAAAATAGTTAAAATAGTTAAAATAGTAATATAAAATAGTTAAAATAGTAAATAGTTAAAATAGTTAAAAATATGATAGTTAATATAAAATAGTTAAAGTTCTGAAGTTGTATTGTTCAAACTACAGTAAAATCAAAAATCACCCTCAACTCTATCAAACTCGGGACTTGTCATGATTAATTTTTGGCTGTCTATATTTTTTGCCATTTTTATTATCATTATACATTTACCCTTTTAATTAATTTAGTGTATTTGTCATTACTGTTTCAGCATTACATTACCTGCTTTGTATCTCAAGTACTTTACATGGTTATTTATTCATATATCAAATATATAGTCGTATTATTGTATACAACGCGCGTAGGATTTATGACGCGTAGAGTGAAGGGATAATTAATAAACAGATAAACAGGGTTTGTCGATCATGATCGATAATAATTTTTTATTTCAAAAATTCACGCAATAATGTAGAAGAGGTCCTTTCTACTTACCACACATATACGAATCTTAACATGAAAACATCTTTGTCTTGATTATATGCGTTAAAAAACAAAGAAAACATAAAAGAAGAGAAGTTTGAAATAAACCTACCGTGTTTCGTAATGAAGCGTGAACCTCAACTTTTAACAGCGAAATATATCCATGATTATTTCAAGAAGCAGAAGGCAGTCACTTGGTGTATTCAAAATATGTTAAATACATACCCATTATAGCTGATAGTAAAAACATCAACAATTTCCGTACAAGAAAGAAATTGTATACAGAAAAGGAATGGAGTGAAAAGACATCAACAATTTCCGTACAAGAAAGAAATGGTATACAGAAAAGGAATGGAGTGAAAAGATAATGAATAAAGTGATAAACAAAAGTTTTGACCCTTTGTTTATATTCATTAATTCTATATCAATCCATTCAACAAATTGGAAAATAAAATTACCAGAAAGGTAAATAAATAATTTTATTATTTGTTTAATTGTTATTATAGATCACATATGAATTTATCCTTTCTGATATAATAATATTTTTCATTAGAATAATAGATAAATATTTAGTATTCGTTTATGAATGGTCAAATAAAAAGAATTGTAAGTTAATAATTTTATGAATTAATTAAAAGTTTTAAGAACTAAGTTGACTGATTATTATTTTTATTTTTTATTTTTTTTTTAACAGTAGCTTTGACCACGTACACTTTTACTGTTTTTCTAGAAAAATCAGAAAAGCAATCTTGAAATAACACGTGAATCAAAATCCTCGAGGTGTCCGACCAAGCCTAGCCTCATTGGTTCAATGGCTGAAACTTTTATTAATGAAGAACGGATCACTTTTTTTTCTATTTAAAAAAAAATAAAACATGGGTAACGGTTTTCTCTAGCAGAGTGTAGACTAGAATAATGGGAAAAAAAATGTAATTATAGCATTTCTAGTGTAGACCAAAAATAAGATATTATACTTTAGTTTTAGATTTAAATAGGCAGTTACAAATGTATTCAATCTTAACAAAAAATACGTTAATTATAAAAAGTAGACCGACATCGATCAATCTATGTGACACCATTAATAAACAAACAACATTTGTAAAGAATTTAGAAATAGGAAACGTTATATTAAGACACCGTTCATATAATTGAAGTTTACACATTTGATGCATTTATTTTTTCTGTACATGCATTTATAGCAAAGACCAATCAGAAACCATAATCTTTTAACAGATAGGAAAATTTATTTATATTACTTTTTTGCCCAAAACGATAACTTTTTTTTTTTACATAAGAACAAATAGATTATTATTTATTACTGAATTTAAACCAATCTTAAGTAATAGATCATCCTTAAGCACTAACCTTTTTTTTAAAAAGATTTTATTACTCCTTTCACACGTTTTTAACATGAGTTTCTATACGTCAAAAAGTTAAGTTTACTTAGAATTTATGCAAATGCATCGTCAGACTTAATTTTTTAATGATTTTCTAGTAAAGGAATTTTACAATTACGTAGGGATATACTACTGTATATAATAATAAAAATGGTAGAATAATTTTCAATTATTCCACCGTGCCAAGGAAATAATTAAAATATCCCCTCAGCAGTAATTATACGGTATATAAATAACCTGTTATTTATATCCAAAATTTATTATACCGTATAATTTCCGCCCCTAATTACAGTATATACAAACTATAAAATTATTAATCCTTTTAATATTGTTTTTTTTAATAAAAGTTTTTACAATTTCTAATAATTAAAAATCGACCTAATAGATTGTCAATCTAAGTCATACTCAAATCTGTGAAGAGAAACACAATTTGAATAATGGTCGATACATACATATTTCGATCACTTCTCATAATTATGGTTTTTCTTTTTTTACAGTTTACTACATCAGGTCGACCAAGTGTCTGAAATTTGGTTGCGGCTAATGTTGTTAGACAAAACCTAAGGGTTTTGTCAATGACAAAAGTCGAAACTAGGTTTTGTCTTTTGTCAAAAAATTTTTAAAATGACGAAAGGTGATAAAAGGTGACAAAAGGTGACAAAACTGACAAAAGACAAAACTAATAAAAAGTAACAAAACTAATAAAAGATAATAAAATTAATAAAAGATTAATAAATAAAATCAATAAAATTAAAAAATATATTTATATATTTATAGAATATTCATTTTAAAATAAAAATATAATCTACTTTAAATAGGTCTGTATCATTTCACCAACACTCACTTCACCAACATGCCATTCATCGACAATCAATTTATCAACAAGTTTATTTCACTGACAGGAATTATCTCGTCAGTGAATTGATTGTCAGTGGAATGGCATGTTTGTGAAGTGAGTGTCGGTGAAATCAACGGAACCCCAAAAAATCATATATACCAGGTATTAATTTGATTCTTTATTAATTACCTGTTTATTAAATATTGAATCAGATACTTAACGTCTAATCTTTAGTAAAAGTAAAAACTTTATAATTTTTACAATCTTATAGTTAATAGATTTTTGTTTACAAAACTCGGACATAAAAAAAAAACTATCATATCTATTCATTCATTAATTTACCTTTATAATTATTAACTATGCTAATTAAAATTTTACAGCCACGATTTATACATCTACAAGATTTAATATGTGGTTTTAATTAATTTTATACTGGTTAAAAATTATTATAATATCACATTCAAACTATGGCATAACCTTTAATCAAAAATAATAGCTTTATATCTAATCAATAATACAGTTTTTAATCAATAACTATTTAAAAATTATAATTCTGTATCTAAAAATATAGCATTGATTTTTAATTAAAAATTATACAAAAACAATTGCTTTGCATTTAAACAATAGTTTCGCATCTAAACAATGGCTTCGCATCCAAACAATGGCTTTATATATTAACAATGATAAGTCCTTAATCAAAAAATTATTCCTAAAATAATAACTTTACATCAAAACGATAACATAGCCTTTAAGGCTTTAGCTTTTTTACTGGAGGCTTTATTCTTTATAGAGGGCTTTAACTTTTATCAGAAATTTCGTTATCTATAAGAAATTTGTCTTTATAGAGGTTTCGCAGACTTTACAGGTTTCGCAGGTTTCGTAGGTTTTGTCAGTTTCGCCAGAGGTTTTTGTCATTTGAGAGAGTAGGTTTCGTCTTTTGTCATTTTGTAAAAAGGTTTTGACTAACAACATACAACATTAGTTGCGGCGTCTGTGGACCGCAACAAAATTTTAAATTTCGTATTGAAATTTGAATTGTATATGTGGTGGATTCCGCATACAAATTTGCAAAATTTATCTGTAGATTTTGACTAAATATTTATGTGCGTAACTAAATGTTCACAATCCACAACTAATTTAAAAAGCGAATTGCAAGCACTTGGTCGGCCTTAGCGACTTTAAAATCAATAAAAACTTTTTTTACAACTTTTGTACTAATGTTGGACTATAAAGATTTCCATGTTTTCATTTCATTTGAAAATACTAAATCTTCAGATGTCTCTTTACATTTTCTTAAGGTGCTAACAGTACAAATAAAATTATATTAAATAGAACTCCTTTTTGTTTTAGCATTATGGAAACGCAGACGTATCTTTTTCTTAAAGTTACTTTGATTGAAAACTCAAATTTCACATTAATATTTAGCAATATTTAGCAATTCGAAAGTTTTACAGTATCTATTTAATATAAAGATCTTTATAACAAACTATAAATTTATATGAAATATTAAGAAAGCATTATGATCTTATATGACAACTTTTTTCTTTCAGATCTCTATTAAGAGAATTATGATTATCGACATTCTCAAACGCTTCCTTCAATAGACTCAACAAAGAAATTTGATTTGGTTCGTCTGATTAAACTGACCAATCAGATTCTTTATTGAATTCATTGAGAGTACGTAGTGATTGAAATATTTTATTTGTAGGTATATTAAGTTACATATAATGTGTAAAAACGTAAATGCTTTGTAATACCCATTTTTTAAAAAAGATTCCTTGCAAAACTTCAGGATCAAATCTTAACCTAATCTAACTATAATTTAACTATAATCTAAATTAATTCTTTTGGCTTTTTAATGTTAATCTTTGTTATACATGGATCTACAAATTAAAAATTTTATTATTTAAAAGAGTTTAAATTCGGATATGGATATCCGGATAACGAATGAAGTTTATTAATGTTTATTAATCCACGTTTCTATATGATGTCATGACAGAATGACAACTTATCATCACTACTTTAATCAGTGAACAAAAAGAAACATGTTTACAGTAAACGTTTTATGATTTTCCCGGTAATTGGATTATAATTGGATTATAATTGGATTATAATTGGATTGTTAGTTAAATCATTGTCATGATCGTACAAAAACGAAGAGTAACCACCTTTATTTTCTTACTAGAGGAAATAATCCGGTTATATGAAAATCCTTCGGCTAGGCTAGAGATGGGAAAGGTGATAAAATAATTTACTAGTACTTATTTTTACCCCTTACTTATTATTACTAATTTTATTGCTTATTACGACGATTCACAATGTCGCCTAATACACCCTCATTATAATGTATCGAATTTTGATTGAGAACAAACTATTATAACGAATATTCACCCATCTTTACTTCAGGCCTAAGATTAATAAATTATATTATTGTAAAGCAAGAATAAAATTAATAAAATTAATAAAATTTTAATTTTTGTTTAAAAATAGAAATGAATTTTTACCGTCATTGATAAAAAAAAAAAATTTTCATTTCTCGTAACGATAACATTATAACGATAATCTAAATTAATTTAGATTGTTTCAAAAGTCTGCAAAATTCCAAATCCAGTACTATATTAAACCTAGCCTCAAACAGTGTTCAAACTTTAAAAACTTCAAGTTATTCATTAAAAGTAGGTTTCCCTGTGTACAAAAACTGCTGTAATTTAGTAATGACATTGTAAAATCTGTTTTAGTACAGTATTAAGTCGTAACAAAAATGAGTCACGTAAACAAGTCTGCACAATGATTGGTATAGGCATACTGTATATTTATTTAAACAAGGAAATAATCCGGGTTATCCGGACCCCCAACCACTAATTAAAGCTAACCGCTATTACTGTAAGATGATATAAACATGTGATCCTTTTCTTGGCGTTAAATTCTACAAATTTTCTTTGATATCGATATTTTGATGATGATTGAAGAAATCTCGATTTTAAAAATAAATATTTTTTGGAGTTTTCCCCAATATGGACAAATGAATTTTCAAATCTGTTGATTGTGATTGTACTCACGTACTACTTTGTATATCCTTTTTAATGCGCGTTTATCATTATTTAAAATTTTCCCTCATCCAACTCTTCATCTTGAAGTGGTCTAGTATCAAGAAACGTTTAAACGAGTTTAGAGGTATCAATTTTATTCTTTTATATGACTTTATGGTATTTCATTTAAAAAAAAAAAAAAACAATGCCAGAAATTTAACGCCTTCGACGTTTTTTTTTCTTTGAATTTCCGTATTTACCTTTATCGGAAATTTATTCAACATCTAATCTTGGTTAATCTCGACGTCAATGAATGTTCTATACGATATGAATTTTTGTGGCGCAGCAAAAATTTCTATATCGATACATTTTTAATCCATATGCCTTTTTTTTTTTTTTTATGATTAGTATACGTGATCCATTTTCACAAAGGTTAAAATAACGATTATTTATAATCTTCAAAAAATATAATCATGTCGGATAAAGAGAAAAAAAAAGATGAAAAGTATGTTTATTCTTGAAATTTACAGAAAAAAAAAATAACGATAAAAATAAAAAATTATTAATTTTCTTAACTTTTAGTTGGTTTACTCAACTTGGTACTCATATCCAAAATACAATCAAATCTTTTGTACCTGAAAACATTATACGTGATCAACAAGTTTTATCCGCTTTCGATAATATGGATGAAATTATAAATGGAAAAATAAAAGATGTCAAACTTCATCCGGAGCTTGAATGGGAGGCTACTGTGAGGTAATTTAATAATAATCATAATAATAATATTATTATTATTAATTGCTGATGATGAAATTTGGGTCTCGATCAATTTAAAATATAAACCTTGCCAAAATCCACATATATTTAATTATCAATTCAAACCCTAAATACTATCAAAATAGGATCGAATTTTAGCATCAGCCGCGACACTAATTTTTAAAGAATACATTTAATTTTTTTAAATTTCTAATTTTTTTTTTATAATAAATTTTATGATCATTCAGGAGATCTAATGAACTTTGTGATGATGAAAAAAAATTCCTTCAAGATAGAAAGAATTACATTCGTGAAGCTTTTGCTAAATATATTGGTGTTGATGTCAGTGAAGTTCATCCTGATGATATTCCAACTATCGCTTTTATGGGAAGTGGTGGTGGATTTAGAGCAATGATAGTTGTAACTGGTAATGTTAACTATTTTTTGATATGTATAAAAATTTTATTTTCATATATTATTTGATATATATATATATATATTAACTAATTTTTTATTTTAGCTTATTTTGCCGCTATGAAAGATAGTGGACTATATGATTGTGGCACTTACGTTTCAGGCAAGTAACATTCTGAAATAATTTATTAAATTTATCTTTAAAAAAAAATTAATCGTATATAAATTACAATTATTATAGGTCTTAGTGGTAGTTGCTGGAATTTGGCTCAATTATATACCTCATTGGCTCGTAGTAATCCTGAAAATCATCCTCTCGATAATTTATTAAATTATTATAAAGCAAACCTTACTCATAGTATCACTAATGTTCGTGGTGTTTTTAAAGATCTCGCTCATAATGCTAATCCTAAAGCTGCTGTTGAACTTTGCTTTGGTGGTTTACACGTAAAAAAACTTTCTGAAGTTAGTGTAGACATTATGGATCTCTTTGGTGCTTTGTTGGCTACAAAAATAATGTTAGGTCCAGACCCATCAAAACAGTATGATGATTTCAAATTGAGTAGGCAAAGGAAATATATTGATGGTGGAAAAGATCTTTTACCTATTCATGTTTGGTATATTTATTTTTTTTTATTTTTTTTTATTTTTTATTTAGTTATTTTATATGATAAATTTTAATACAATAAATTTTTTAGTACTTATCATGTTCGTCCATGGAAAGATGCTCTTGAATCAAAAGATGCTGCTTTGGTCGAAAATTATGCTCAAGTTTGGGAGGAATACAAGAAACTGGATGACCATTATCAATGGTATGAAGTAACTCCTTATGAATTTGGAACTGAAGAAATTCCTGGTAAGTAATGATATATTACTTCTTTAACACGATTCTTTTTAATTAAAAAAAAAAAAAACTTTTTTTATAAATATAAAAAAATAGCATACATTCCTACATGGGCTTTTGGTCGAAAGTTTGAAGGTGGTAAAGATGTTACTCGTATACCCGAACAATATCTTAGTTTGTTGATTGGGTGAGTTAAATTTTTTTCTATTAAACTTTATTATTTTGTTATAAAAATTGATTTTTTTTTTTTTTTTTTTTTCTTGTCTTTTAGTTTATTTGGTTCTGCTCCATCTGCGCCTCTTCTTTTCGAAATTAATCAACTTGAACTGGCTCTTGGAAATGGTTGGGCAAAGAAGGAATTTAAACGCGCATATGATAAGGTAAATTTTGAAATTATTCTAATAATAATAGAAATAATTATTATATATATATATTTATTTATTTACTTATGTTTTACTCGTAGGCAATGGAAAAAATGGGTGAACAAAAACAACGTGTTTTTGAAGGTCATCAACCCGTTCCACCTCCATCATTTAACAATTTCACTTATCATCTTGAACCTCCACCATATAAACTCGGTGTTACTAATTCACCTTACTTAAAACTTATGGATGGTGGTGTATCCAATGATTCACCAGTTTATCCAATGTCTCGTCCTGCAAGAAAAATTGAAATTGTTATCGGTTTTGATTGTTCAAGTGTAATTGTTGGTCGTGAATTATTTGAAAAAGAACAAAAAGAATTTTGTGAAATTAGAGGATTAGATCGTAATCCTCGTGATACTAGTAACAAATTTTGTGAAATTCATGATTATACTCCAAATGGTAAAACTAATGGTTATTGTCCACCTGCTGAAAATCCATTTACATTATGTTATTTCCCTTATTTACCTAATGATAAAGTTGATCCAAAATTTATACCTGCTACTGAAAAATTTATGGCTTTTAATAATTTCACTTATACTGCTGAACAAGTTGATAAAACTGTTCAATTAGCTAAACAAAATTGGGCGGATGGTCAACAAAAAGTTAAAGAGGAAATTATTAAAGTATGGAGAAAGAAAAAAGCTGCTAGATTGGGTGGTAAATAATAATATAATACACACACACTCATATTTTTTTTTCTTGTATAATTATTATTTGTTGTGTATTTTTTTTTAAAAAAAAAAGATTCTTTTTTTTATTTATTCAATTTTTTTATTATAGGGATGCGCTAAAGCCAACTATATATAGTTTTTAAAATATATTAAAATCGTGATAAATGTAAATTATTGTAGGGTTTTTAGTACATCCCCTTTTGGAACTTTTATATTTATTGTATTTATTATCAACATCTTATATATCAACATGATTTAAAATGATGAGGCAATAAAATAAATCCAAACAAACGAATTTTGTTTGAATATATATAACATTATCTGTTATTATGTTTATGTCTAAAAATAAAGACTCTTTTTAAACACGTCCAATCAGGAATATATCCGATGGATTAAAGTATTTAGGATGGATATGCATTTATAGAAAGATTCATGAGTTATGTGTATTTTGGAGAAGAATTTATATAATTCGTACATTCGTAGAGCATAGGTATAATAATACTGTATTAAAAATTATACATTTAGTTATAAAATATCCTAGTTTTGGCTAATTTTTGGTTCGAACTTATATACCGTATTTTCGCGTAATAACGCGTTATTTTGAGCATATTCGCGTTATTTAAAGTACGTTACGCGCTTGAGCGTTATTTTAAAATTGTTTTTAAATATCTCCTTATATAACAAACAAAAGTTGGTACTAAGTAAACTTACTTTGAGCTTTAATTAAATTATTCTTCAGATCAAGACGTTGCATTGCGTCGGAATATTTTAAACCTACTATAGGGTGCGCGTTATTTTTGGACGCACATGAGCGTTATCGTTATTATGCGAAAGTACGGTATATTTTTTTTTTAACAAGATAGGAATTTCCAATTACTTAGTAAAGACATATCTAGTTTAAATAAACAACCATTTTTACTAAACATATATAATATTG
This sequence comes from Gigaspora rosea, assembly GCA_003550325.1. Taxonomy (NCBI): domain Eukaryota; kingdom Fungi; phylum Glomeromycota; class Glomeromycetes; order Diversisporales; family Gigasporaceae; genus Gigaspora; species Gigaspora rosea. The sequence goes on from QKWP01001454.1 coordinate 46,797, forward strand.
TGAAAAAAAAACTCCCATTTATTAAAATAAAATATCAAATAATTATATAATTACATAAAATAATTGTCATATTCTAGATATTTTAGATATTTTTTTACTCATGTTTTTCTATGGTTTCATCCGTTACCATTTTATCGCACCGTCCTGTTCGAACACACCATAATGGTTGTAATGGTTCGGCCTTTATGCCTCGTTCGACCATTCGAAACCTCCAATCATTCAATCTTTTTAATGCATCCTTATCTGGTATTCGTCTATTCCCATCAACATCCTCAGGGCCGGACCATAAAACTTCTGCAGCAGCAGAAGAACGTGGCCATAATTGTTGTTCATAGTTTGTAGGATCTGATTGCTCAGACCATAAAAGAACTTCACCTAAATAATTAATATATAATTGATAGATAATTGATAGGAACAGAATAATAGTAATTGTTACATATAATTTCCAAAAAAAAAAATAAAAAAATGCTTTCATCAATAAATACCTCCAATAACAAATTTGGCTTCTTCATCTGATAATTCTTGTATAGGATTATACGAATATATCTTTTGCCATGTTTTATACGGATCACACCTAAATGAATTAAACCCATAAAAAAATCAATAATTAAAATTTTTTTATCTCATTAATTTATTTTCAAAACTAAATTTCCTTAGTTCCTATACTTACCAACTTTTCCCTTCAACATTATTACCAAGCCATCCACCATGTCCACAATCCAAATACCAATAATCTCCACTGCCAGTCACAACTCTATACCCTTTTTCAACCACTTGTTTCACCATCGTGTGATTCTTCCATACTTGAACCACTGTATCCTTCGGTAACTCTAGATTATGTTCCGTTATCATTTCTTGCCATGTCATTGGTATTTTCCCTTCGTTTTTTATTATCGAATAGAGGCTGGTCACGAATTTGTCTAACAAAGATTCTTTGGTATGATCACCCTCTTTGGCAAGTGATTCCCAACAGTTCATATTTACTTCGTCACCACCAGTATGATAAAATTTGTCAGTAAAGTAAGATGCTATCTCAGGAATCAATTCATTAAGGAAGGTATAAGTTTCGGGTATAGCTGGATTCAATTGGCCACTTGGTGGTGCAGCAGAATACTTTTTTATGTCAATGTAAATATTAAATAATGAGTTCTGTATAAAAGTTTATCGTATAAGGATCATGCCGGTCACGGATCCTTTTTTTTGCATTAAACTATTTAAAATGAGTAATGATATTTAAGTAAATTATTTATAATTACCTCATTCCAATTCGGATACATATCTGCACACGTTATACTAATTTAAAAAAGTCAATGTAAAAATATAATCATATAATTACAAAATTCATAAAAATACAACATTAAGAAATTGTAATAGAATGCAACGTACATTTCTGGCATGCTTGCAGCTATAGCATATGTATGTCCTGGCATGTCAAACTCTGGTATAACTCTGATTCCTCTCTGAAATTAAATTATTAATAATAAAATAAACGTTATATGACCATAGTTGAAGTTATTATGAAAACCATAACATAGATAATAACCAATTATCGTTAGATGCTTTTATTTTAACTCGTGAATAATGTGTCCTGAATCACATTAAAAAAAAAAAAATTCAGAGCTAAAATAAAGTATATAAAATAATTCGCTACCCTTCGTCTTTGTTATGATCAATAAATCAATTATAACGCGCCATCTCATATCTTATTTTCTTTTAAAAAAGATTAAACCCAAATTTTTTTTAATTAAATTATAAAAACGTACCGCTCTTGCATATTCATCAACGATCCTGATATCTCTCTTTGTATAAATCATTTTCTTAGGATCATACGCTCCTTTTTCACTTAATTCTGGATACTTTTCACTAACCACTGGCCAACTAGTAGAATCCACAATATGCCAATGAAAAACATTCATTTTATTCCAACTCATAACGTCCATAGTTTTAAGAATTTCTTTAATTGGATAAAAATTTCTTGAAGTGTCGAGTAAGAGACCACGATGTATGAATTTTGGAAAATCATTTATTTGATGAGGTGCAAATGGAAGAAATAATTTTTCAGAATTACGATCGTAATATAATAATTGTGAAAATGTGGTAAGACCATGTAAAATTCCATAAACTGTCGGCGCTTTCAAATGTGCTATTAATTCTATTTCATTATCATCTTTCTTATTCGGTATTATTAATTCATATGATTCATCTATTCCTAACGGAATTCCTTCACTCATCTCTTTATTATAAGTCCAATCAATAACAATTTCTTCTAAATCATCTTGATCTTTTTTAATATTATCAGTTATTTCAATATGAATGGATGATAATGTTAATATTGAATCATCTTCATCTTCTGGAATTGGAAATTTAACATTAGGTGAAAAATGTTTTTCCTTTGTCAAAAATACTTGTAATCGATTTTTAGCAGATTCTATTAATTGATCTGTGTATGAATTTAAGAATTTTGGGTCATATTTGACGGTGAAAGTGGGATGAACACGGAGAAGTGAATTGCCTTTTGACCAATTTTGTGGTAGTGGCCAAAGAGAGTTCACAAATTTTGGAAATATGAGGAGAATTAGGATCGATGAAAGTTTTAAGAATATTAAAAACATTCTTGAATTTTGGAAAGAAACCTAAAAATGATTCAAATTTATACAATTGTAGTAGGAATCTGGCTAATTCTGGATCTGTTGTACAAGGATCTAGCTACTAAAATAGGTTAAAAAAATTTACGAAATGCAGATACGTACCTGTGCGAGTGGTACACGTACAACCTAAAAAGCTACGAATTTTAAGTAATAAAATGGGTTAGGGCTATGACCAAAGTAGGACTTATTTTATATCTAGAATTTGCAAGGAATCTTTTTTATTAGTGCGCAGATGGAGTCGACTATTAGAAGAGCTCTGGGGTAGCTCAACTTAAAATAGAAAACTCAGTTTATCAAATTTTATATCCTCTAATTGGTCATTATACATAATCGAAAATTAGTACGTATTCGATACTATTTTTTACTTATCGAAATCATTGATTAATGAAAATTTCTATTTTTAGTATTTAAATCAGAGTTTAAAATTGGCATGCACAAGAAAGATACATCCGTGCAAGAGCTTTTTTTTTTATGTACTGTACAAAAATTTATGCACATGTGCCGTACTGTTCCTGGATGCGATAAAAAAAAAAATTCGATTCACGTCCGTTAGGGTTGCGCCTCTAAGCGCTAATAACTAATAAAAAGATCATTATGGTTCACTAATTTCCTAAACTGTGGAATTCCTAATAGGATCAATTATTATATTACTCAGTATATTATTATTTTTATTCGGACGTAATTACAATGTAACGATAACAATTAAGTATTACATGGAGAAAAATATAAACTATAGTGTAAAAAAGAACCTAATAACTTTTAAATCAATGAATGATAATTCTGAAGGTGATCCGCTGGGACATGGAGATTTGGGAGATGAGGGTCTTTCCACTCTCTTATTCTTTTCTGGTGTATTCTCCACTGATATTTTCTAGGTCTAGTCACGACTTTATTCATTAATTGTTGATAACACGTCGGCCTGTGATATCACGTCAGCCTGTAATAACAAAGTTGGTTATTTTATTAATATTTGATAAGAACATATGTGAACATTTCTAATCCGTACCTGTAAGATGATTTTTGCAGATTGTTCAAAACCATCAAATGATACTGGAATCTTGATAATTGTGAATGTTTGAAGAATGTAGATTGACGGTAAAGGACGAATCAAATACTTGATTTTAATTAAACCATTTATAAAAAACATATATTAGAGTCGCTAAACTTTTTACTACCTATCATCTAATTAAATACTTACTGGCAGATTGTACTAAATAAATGCGAGCTATGTCTTTAAGTACATTCTGTAATACTGTAGGATAGGTTATTTGGAAATTCGCATAGAATTTCTACACAATTTAACCTCATTTCCGTATTCTTTTGACTCAAGAGCTCGTCTGCCGTATGAGAACTCAAATAGAATTACAACTTGACTTTGTTTCGTCTTGTTAACTTTAACAAGTCCGTCCATTTTGTGATTTTTTGTATTGGGGGCTGTTAACTCGATCCTAAGTAAAACAGAGAAAATTAGCAACGAATTTGGCTTTATTATTTTGAATTTTACAAATTAATACTTACCATACAAGTTCAAACACATCTTGGTGCATACGGAACAACCTATTTATAATATATTGTTATATCTATTGAATATGTTCTTTCATAATCAAGGGATTTGTTTTCAATTCTTGTTGTTGCTTCAAGTCGCTCAGAACTATTTATAGAAAAATTATTGAGTTTTTAGTTGTGAATTGTTAAATACTCCAAATAAACACTTACAAATGTGTTAAATCCGTTGTGCTATGTCATGACCTTCATGGCGATAAGAATCGAATGTTATAAAAGACTTGCGAACCAAATATGGAATGGTCGTTCTATCACAAACATCCTCGGTGAATTGATAAACATATTTTTTAAATTCATCGGTTTGTTTCCGGGATCGTTTTTGAGAACTATGTTGATCCATTCATTTTGTCTTTCATTCTTCGGACATCTTCTATTTTTTGTCCAAACGTTTTCAATTTGCATTCATCAAGGAAACCCAGAATGTTCCATTCCGACCATTTTCGCTTGAAATACTCGTGCGGTATCTGTTTTGGATGTAAGATTAAGATTAGTATTACGTACACTACGACGAACTAATATCTATATACAAAATTTGTCAACGTTAAATCAAACCATCTAAGGGTCAATAACTGGACGTACCGCTGTTTTTTGTTGCATCCATGTTTCCCAGTCTTCTAAAATTTTTGCGTCCTGTCAACAAATGGTAAGGAAAGGAAAAGCGAAAATGTATCATAGTGTTTGACCCATAAAAAAGATCAAAGATTCGTCCATGTTCAAATTGGGCTTGTGTCAAAATCCCGAAAATTAATGATCGCGTCGTGTAAACCTCCGTGGAGGTTGAATATTGGAACCCTGATATCACGACGGGATTTTGACACAAACCCGTTCAAATACATACTTTAGGTTGAGTGTTAGGCTTAAACATGATTATGTAGTTCAGTAAAAAAAACTTTTTTATCGAATTCGGCTATATATGTAAATACAGACGTGACTCAAGATTCACCTATTATGTATTATATTCTAATGACGCTTAGATAGTGATTTAAGCCACATGAGTTTAGTCGGATAGCTTAGCCAGCCGACTAAATCATCAGCTAAGCAGCGCTAACTATTGGCATCCACTTATTTGCGCGGGTAATACAAGCTCCTGGAGAGGAAATAGCTAATCGGAAAGTGCAAATTTTGACTATTCCGGATCAGCCCGAGAAGAATTCGAACACGCGTAAAAGAAGAAAAAAAGCGAAATACGCAAAAACTAATGTTTAAATCGATCGTGTGCACTAATTAAAAATGACGGGAATGAAATTTTACTTATATTAAGCATCATTCTAACCCTATAGCATCTAACGTTAAGGCCCTAACCCTAAATTTTTATCTCACACACTTAGTTTATTTACAAAATCGGATTTCCTTTTTTGGTTTGTGTTACTCGCGCAAATAAATAAAATGCTAACTATTGGTCTGCATTCAGAATATTTCGGCCCGTATTTTATATTCATTTATTGGAATTTATCGGATTCTTATAATAGTTGCTTTTTAGCTGCATTAGCCAGCCGATCACATTACTTCGGCTGGCTTAGCTGGCTAAGCCGGCTTAGCTGCGGCTGCCTTGGCCGGCTTAAATCACTACGCTTAGAAGCATTAATATTTAATTTTGGTAATTTAGTGCTTAAAAGAAATCGTTTGGAGTTTGTGCAATAACCACTTGCCTTGATAGGGAAATTGTTATCATATAATTACCATATATCTATTAGTTCAATGCTGATCAATCTATAAATTAGGAAGGGAAAATTTCCATTACACAAAGCAAAACGATTGTAAAAAAATATTCATTGTAGCGCAGAGCACTATTATTAGAGCATGAATAGATTAGCAAGATGAGAAGAGACGCGCTGCTAACCATTCAAAAAATTTTTCGCTAGCTGAACAAAATGTCTTTATATAATAAATTGTAATCTATTATTATTTTTATTACTAAGGTGAGCGGGGTAATAAAATCAAAAGATCTAACGTAAGTTAGTATCCCTAAACTGTTTTGGTAAATCCATATGCGTAGCTTACTAATTTCTTCCTTGAACGAAACCACTTACATCACTAAACATGGTGATTAAAAATTTTATGTAGCAACGCAAGTAAGAATTAATTATTATTATTATTATTAACGCTTAAAAGAAATCATTTGGAATTTATTTTTTAGCGCTTAAGAGAAATCATTTGGAATTTGTGTAATAGTAGATTTCTTCTTTAATAAGAGTTATTTACAAAGAAATTTATTACAAATAATTATATTTCTTAAAAAATTTAGCTTTTTTTGGAAAATACAGAGAACTGCTCAAAAACTTTCTTACGAACAAAAAACTCTTACTTTATGAAATAATAAATATTAACTAATGTATGAAATAAACCTAATTTTTCGCAATCGAGATACATGATATAATAATAACCAAAAAAAAGAATAGTAACTGCTAATATTCGATTTTCTAATTAAATTAAAATTAATATATTAAATACTAAAAAGAGCAAGTAATTTAATATATAAAGTAGTCTAAAATAAAAAAAATAACCAAAAAATTCGAAAAAGCTTTAAACAATAAAAAACTAAACAATCTTGATAAGGCTTTTATTTTATTTAATTATATATCTTTTTATCCAATTTTAGTATAATCTAAACAACATCTGTATCAATTTAAGTATCAAATAATACTATCACAAAAATAATATAATTTTTATTAAAAATAAATCACTTTCTCTTTCTAACCATATTTAATACAATTTGATCTGCACCCATATCACTTTTAAATATTCAATTATAAAAATAGCATAAATAACTAATACCAACTAATAACTTTCTAAACCTTCAAAACAACAAAATTCAATTATTAATAGAGAAGATAAATACAACAAAACATGACAAATAATTATATCTTTTCATTCCTCATTGAACTACAATTAATTACAAGATCCATTACTAACAAAAATAATTAAACTAAACCTCCTAACCGATAGATATACTAAGTAACATTGCTTGCATTATAATTTTACTATAATATTTACTTGACAAAATGAGCTAATATTAACACACCACAATTTCAACCCGAGACATTAATCTGAATCAAATTGTGTCTAATTTCTTGTACTGTAGCTCATATCAGATTAGCAATATGCAATATAATGATGCAACAATTGAAAAAACAAATTTACACAACTAATATATAATTATTATATTCATCTAAACACTATCAAAGATTCGTATAAGCCTATACCAACTTTAAAAGAGAGCATAATATTTTGCAGACAAAATATATTAACAGCTCTAACCCCAAAAACCTACTACTATATTTAACCCATCAAATCCACCCCCTATTACTTTACTATACCTACAAAACTTCTTTTAATACTTTTAATAAAGATTTAAACCATTTCTGCATTTAACAGTTTAAAAATTGCTTTCATTTCTGACAGGATTAATTGAACATGTACCAGAATTATTTAATACTGCCAAATTAAACACTTAAATGAAGAAAAATTTTAAGCAATTCCACTCCTTACTTTCAATTATATCTAAATCGAGCTCACAGCTCATTTCTCTGTAAAACCTTGTTGATTTTCTTCGAATTTACTTTGTTTGGGGAACAGGTGCTTTAGAACTACTTTTTGATGCTGTTGGAGTTACTTTTTTGATGATGTTGGAGTTACTTTTTTGATATAGTTAAGGTTAGCGGGTAATATAGATATCAAAATAATATAATTTATGCAGTATGTAGATCAAGATGTTGTTAATCTTAAACGCACCTGGACCTCTCTCTATTTAGCGCAAGCGATAAGCTGTGCATCGCAGTGCCGCGTGAGCTAGATAGCGCTCAAAAAATTTTTTTCACTTACCGGATGGTAGTCATAATGATAATCTAATATATTAAAATCTTACGTGTCACGTTTAGTTTACCCTGTATAAATAATTTTAAATACCTTTCCGGATCAGTCCGAACGCGTAATTTAAAAACTACTGCATATCAGCGGATCGGCATAATTGGGTAAATCGACCAATCATGATCGAGGATTATCAGCTTCCGAATTTACCCTTGATAGTTACCAACCCATCTAACAATGCCCAACCCATCCTAAAACGCCCGAGTATTTCAACAAACGGTAAAAGTACTTCTTTCTACAGCTTGGCATAGCTCTTTTATTGAGTTTTTTTTTGGGTTTTTTAACTTGTCTAGACGTCAAAGAAGCCCTTTTGTTAGTTGTAACAAGTGCTTCATTTGTTAGTTTTCAACGTCACTTAGAAGCAACTTTTTCGTGTAACAGTTTATCGAAAAAAGGCGATTGATATAGTACTATCTTACGACGTAAGATAGTAGTTTTTAAATAGAAATTTCGAATTCGACAATTTCAAATTAGAGTTTCGGATTTTCGAACCTCAAAATACCCCGAAAAATATCGTATTACCCTATATAACTAATATTTTAATTAGGCGCAACCCTAACGTACCGTTCCTGATAGGGAGGGCTCCTCGAAGCCGGTTTCCCATGACATTACTTTGTTGTAATGAAGTCATGGCCTGTGATTAATCCATATCATTAGTTTCGATTTTATAAATACTGATCCTTAAAATAACAATGAGTGTTATTTGTGATCGGCATAACCCGGCACAGAATAGACGTGCCTTTTCCTTGAGTCCGACTATATACTATAGGTGATGTAAATAAAATTTTTATTTGAAAGTTTTTAAAGTAAATAAATAATTAATTATTAAGTTATAAAAAACATGATATGGAGAAGAATTCAAGCCACACAAACACATCATATTCACAATAAAATAATTTATGAATTTTTAAAATGACAAATTTTTAAAATAACAGTAAGAAAAGAGAAGTTATAGTTGTACACGGGTATATGTGCACAAGCAGTATAGAAACCAACCGATATCTCAAAATTTCGATGAAACCATCTCACCTCTTGGTTTCTAACAAAAAAAAAAACCTTGGCATAAACTATATCTCGTCCCAATCCTAATCCACCCTTACCCTAACCATAAACAAGGGTTTAACTTTTCGTTTGTAAAATTGCTAATTTAAAATTTAAGTTTCATTGTCACAATGATAATACGTAACACGAATATTATCGTAAAAATAAAAGACCCAAACGGGATGAAGTGGTTCAAAATTGTTTTTTGGATGTAAATCAATTCGCCCAGCTCTTCCAAAGATAAATCATTGAATGAAGGCCTTTAAAAAAAAATAATAATATAAATAAACAAAAAATAAAAAAAAAAGATGGAATTTGGATTTGGAAGTGGTGCAAGCAGTTTCGAGCAATGGGATTTCTATATGCCGAAATTTTCAAGCAATTTGGTCATGCCGGAATCTCAAAACCTGACCGAATTTGGGAGTGGTGCAAGTTGTTCCGAGGATGAGATGGAATATGAGAGTGGTGCAAGCTGTTCCGAGGATGAATCGATTTCATCAGGTTTCTCCAAGTATAAATCAACTAAAAAAGAATTAAAAAAAAAAAGAGAATTGGAAGTTATGCAAGCAAGTCCGAGGATGAATCAATTTCATTAAGTTTCTCTAAGAATAAATCAATTCAATCTAAAGGTCATATAACTTCCAAAAAGTTTAAGCAAACTGCCAACATGGATGATGCTGAAGAAACATGTAATACCAAACATTACTATCGTAGTGGAATTGGAATTGAAAAGGATAAACATAAGGCATCATTCATTTATTGTCAAAAATCTGCAGAGATGGGGGATGCTAGAGGAGCATATAACGTTGGGTATTGTTATTTTAATGGAATTGGAGCTGAAAAGGATGAACATAAAGCATTCATTAATTATCAACAATCTGCGGGGATGGGTCATGATATTGGAACATATAATGTAGGATGTTGTTATTATTATGGAATTGGAGTTGAAAAAGATGAAAATAAAGCATTCATTTATTATCAAAAATCTGCTAAAATGGGGAACGCTAATGGAACATATAGTGTTGGATATTGTTATCGGAAGGGAATTGGAGTTGAAAAGAATGAACATAAGGCATTCATTTATTATCAAAAATCTGCAGAGATGGGGACGCTAATGGAACATATAGTGTTGGATATTGTTATCATTATGGAATTGGTGTTGAAAAGGATGAATATAAAACATTCATTTATTATCAAAAATCTGCTGAAATGGGGAATGCTAATGGAACATATAATGTCGGATACTGTTATCGGATGGGAATTGGAGTTGAAAAGGATGAACATAAAGCATTCGTTTATTATCAAAAATCTGCAGAGATGGGGAACGTTAGTGGAACATATAGTGTTGGATATTGTTATAATTATGGCATTGGAGTCCCAAAGAATAAACGCAAGGCTTTTATTTATTACTTGAAAGCCGCTGATATGGGTAATGCTGATGGAGCATTTAAAGCTGGTGTCTGTTATCGAAATGGAATAGGAGTTGAGATGGACGAAGTCGAAGCGTTTAAATGTTATTTAAAAGCAGCTAATATGGGTCATATTAATGGAACATATAATGTAGGTTATTTTTATTACCATGGAATTGGAGTTATCAAAAATAAGCATGCAGCGTTCATTTGCTATAAGAAAGTCGGTTACAAAAATGGAATACTTAATGTTGGTTTTTGTTATCAGCATGGATTTGGTGTCGAGAAAGATGAACATAAAGCATTTGAACATTATCTTAAAGCCGCTAACATGGATTTGATTGTAGGAATGACACAAGTTGCACGATGTTTTCGAAATGGGATCGGAGTAGAGAGGGATTTACAAAAATCGAATTATTGGTATCAAAGGTAAAAAATATTTGTTAATCATTAATTGTTATGTACTGTATGTATTCATATTCAGTTATTTCAAATAATTAGAGCGAGAAACGCGATAATAGGTAATTACTGTATAGTTAATAATTTTCGTTTTTTTTTTTAAAAAAATAATTATTAATGATTTGTTGTTATCTTATCATTAGTCAATGTGTCTGAAAGGTTTGAAGAAGAAGAAGGTCTTAAAGAGATATTGATTGAAAACAAATGTTTATTGCCATGGATTCCTTACGGTGATTTTGTAGATATAAAAGAAATTGGAAAAGGCGGATTCGCTACAGTATACCGAGCACGATGGAACGATAAAAATAGAAATTTGGATATAATCGTCGCTCTTAAAACGCTTAATTCGTATGATTGTAAAGAACTTATAAATGAATTAAAAGCATATTGTGAAATTGGAAATAAATATCCTATGTTTTTAAATTGTTATGGAATATCAAAAAATGATAATGGAAAATATATCATTGTATTAGAATATGCTAAGAGAAATCCTTAAATAAAAACCTTTATAATGTATCACATCTTGGATGGAAAAAAAAATTAAAGGTGTTACATTGTGTTATTTCTGATCTTGAAGCAATCCATTCTCAAGGATATGTTCACAAAGATTTGCATAGCGGTATCATCTTACAAGATGATTTAGATAATGCATATATTGCAGATTTAGGATTTTCAACATCCTCAAAAAGCGAAAACGGAGTTTTTGGCGTTTTACCTTATATTACTCCAGAAGTGTTAATAGGAAAAGAGTTTACACAGGCCTCAGACATTTACTCATTTGGAATCATCATGGCTGAAATAACAACTGGACAAAGACCTTTTGATGGTCATCCATTTGATATTGATCTCGCAATAAAAATCTGTAATGGATTACGACCTGAATTTGCACCTGGAACCCCCAATTGCTACTTGGAATTAGCCAAACAATGCATGGATCCTGATCCAAAAAAGCGTCCAACTGCTAAAGCTATAATACATAAACTTGAAGAATGGTGGAATAGTAAGAGTTTGAACAACTCAAACGAAAATGATATCAAAAAAGAATTCTTAGAAGCTGATAAGATAGCTAAGATAGCTAACAAACTACCGATCATTGCACAAAAACATCCAGACCATATATATACTTCGAAGCTCATCAACAACGCGAAATCACCAAGGGACTTTCAAAACTAATCGCTAGTAAACGAATAGATGAGATAGAGATTCCTGATAATTTGTGATTTTTTTATTTAATTCGAACATTGAAAAATTAACATGTTAAAATTTATCCATCTATAAGTCGGTAAAACCATATGTAAATATCATAATCACTCGTAAATCAGACAATAGTAGCTATACCTAGAGTTAGTGTTCCTTACGGTCGGGTCAGGCAGGTTTTGGAAGACCCAAGCTGGAACCAAAAGTCGGATCAAACATAAAACTAGTCCAAAACGTACTAAAATCAATTCTGAATCGACCAGAAACCGTCAATTATGTATAATTTAAAAAGTAAAAAATTATATTTTTGTTTAAACAAAGTTATAAATTTTATATACAATTTTAAAGTATAAGATCCCAAAGTTTACAAATTTACTTATTTATCTATCAATCTATCTAATTTTCTTCACTAAAATCTCAGATATATTAGTAATTGTCGCAGCTGATGCTGAATTTTGACCTATTGTGATATGAAATTTAAAATTTTTTGGGGGTGTTTTTTCGTTTTTGTCTTATAGGGTTAGGGTAGGGTTTGGGGGCAGATTTGATATTCAAAGAGTATGTGTGGATTTTAGCAGGACTTATAGTTTCAAATCGAGACCTCAAATTTCAGCATTAGCTGTGACAGTAATTTTATTATTACTGATTCCCCAAATATTTGTTTTAAGATTGGGATTAGTGATTGTACCCGGGTAGAACTTGCAATTGTGAGAAATAGTAATTTATCCGGATATCCGGGTAATTTAATAGTAACCGGGTAGAGGTTTTCCCAACGGGTACAATCTCTAATTGGGATAACTTTATTTATTTATAAAAGATAGTAAAAATAATTTGATGGTTTTCTTGCTATATGTTTTTTCACACTTTGTTTTTTTTTTTGCCGTTTACTTTGCTATTTGGTTTGTTTTTTTTTTTTTTTTGCTTTTTTTGTTTTTCTTTGTTGTTTGTTTTAATGCTTAGCAAAATCAAACCAACCTATTTTAAAGTTTTTTATTTTAAAATAACAGGTTTTAAATCATATTGATATAAAATAAAATCTACTTTTAGTAAATATAATACTAACAAGTATCTGATCTAACTTTAAGCTTACTATTATAGTTAATTATTTCAAGCTCCTGTTACTTCATCAGATACAGAACATGTCACCTAGAGTGTTGTTTATAATAAAAATTGTAACTACCGGTATAAGTCCGGAGTTCATAACGATAATTTTAGTATTAGTAACATTCTAACAATGCAAATTTTTTTGTCTGTTCAATTCAATAATGATATAAATCACTTTGTACCACTGATATGTTTTTCATCTTTGATTCTATTCCGATACTTCAATTGCGCCTTGAAAATCAGTTCTAATTATTTGTTTGCGAAAATCTTTCTTTTGCGTACATTAGTACTAGTGGAATTATGTCTTGTTGCTAAATAAAAAAAAAATTCGAATATAAATTTTTAAAAATAATTTTAAAATAAACATTTACCCTTTTCTATCTAATACAATTTGCTGCCTTTTCATTTTGCTTTTATCATTTTAGTAACCTTTTATTACATAGATTTAACGCGAAACCGGCATGCTATTTCCAGAATTTCTTCAATTGATTTCTGTTCAAATAATTCGGTTTCTAATTCCTAATAATGAATTTAATTTTTATGAAACAAGCTCATATTTATTATTTATTTATCGCTTTTTTTTTAAAAAAAAAATTGTATTTTACTTCAAATTCTTCGATGTCGGATATATTGCAAAAATCGAAGAAAAATGTGAGTCATCAAATATAATTTCTCTTTTTAATTTTAGTACGTACGTACGTACTAACTTATACTACTGTACTGTACTAATTTACTATACACCCCTGATACCTGTACCTGTAGCAGGAGAAAACATAAAAATTATAACACAAATATTATAGACATTTCTTCAAAAAGAATGAAAGCACCAGTTAATAATGCGATTACCTTCAAGGCTAGTTCCAATATGCAGTATCTATCACCACATGAGAAAAATTCTACATATTATATATGGTTTTCTCTGTCAAAAAAACATACTCACCATTCCTCAAATATTCCCATTTGCTTGTGAATCAAAAAGTACAACACAGTAGATTGTAAACCACCAAAGGAGGTTATTTTAAGTGTGATTACTTTTTAGAAAAGGCTAATGAACATTTCTTTGACTAACAAAAAATGATATTTAAAAAGCCATAATTTCACTATAATCAACTATTATTTAGTAAAGCAAATGCTTGTAAAGCAATAGACACCAATATTAATTCAGTCTTAAATGCCTAATGGGAACAATTATGAGTTTTCAAGCTGAAAACCTTATATCAGTAAGCCTAGCTATTACAATGATAACTTGATTATTGTAGTAGAAGTTAAGAGAAAATATATTTTGAAGAAAATAGACAAATGAACATTATTAGAATTTTACATGATAAATAATAAAGCCAAGATAGTAATCTGTCAAATATATAGCTATATGGTAAATATCAGCTTTAGTATGATAAAATTACTACGTTACTAGTTTTTGTACTGTCAAAAAGCCCAAAGGTGCTTTATATTTCAAAGACATCTTTATTACAATTAAAAGCACCTTTAGCATTAAAAACTTATGCTTTTTTCATATAACAAGCAAAAAGTAGCATATAAAAAATAGTATTTGCTTTTTTATCTTTTTATTTAAATTTATTTGAATTTGTTCTGTTACAAAAAAATATTTAAATAAAAGCTTATTTTACTAATAAATTAAAGAATTTTCTTCACTTTAATCTAAAAAAAGGTTCAAACATTTTGGTTGTTTTATTTTGTAGTTTACATGAATTATAAAAAATAGAGTGCAACCTAAGTCATATATAACTTGTAATGCAATAACAGAATATATAAAAATTGAACTATATGACTTGTAGTACAATAACAGTACATATAAAAATTGGACCATGTTATTTTTTTTTTTTTTTTTTTTAAA